>JAQZBX010013152.1:0-40247 GCA_029593785.1 Cabassous unicinctus | reverse complement strand
TAGGTCTCTTGGCATATGTCCACTTAGATTTATTGTGTTTGGTGTCCATTGCCCTTGGATATTGATATTTATATCTTTCAAAAGCATTTGGAAATTTTCGGTCATTATTTCCTCAGATATTCTTTCTGCACCTTTTCCTTTCTCTTCTCCTTCTGGGAAACCAATAATGTGAATATTTTTGTGTTTCACATTGTCACTCAATTCCCTGAGACCCTGTTCCATGTTTTCATTCTCTTCTCTTTCTGTTCTCCTGTCTTTTTCAGTTCAGGTGTTTTATCTTTGAAATCACTAATTCTGTCTTCAAGCAATTCAAATCTGCTTTTATGTGCCTCTAATGTATTTTTAATCTCATCTACCATGTCCATTATTCCCATAAGGCTTGTTACTTTTCTTTGCAGTCTTTTAAATTGTTCTTTATGCTCACGGTACTCGTCAGCCAAAGGGGTGCTCATGCGAAATACCAGAAATGGGTTCGTCTTTGTAAAGGGTATTTATTTGGGGTAGAAGTCCACAGTTACCAGATCATGAAGCATAAGTTTCTTCCCTCACCAAAGTCCATTGCCATGTGTTGGAGCAAGACAGCTGCCGACATTTGCCAGGGTTTAGGCTTCTTGGGTTCCTCTCTTCCTGGGGCTTTGTTTATCTCCGAGCTTAGTGCCTATTTCCACCATAAGGTCAGCTGTAGACTATCAGGCAAACGGCTCGCTTCTCTTCTCCTGGGGCCTTCTCTCCAACATCAAAACTCCAACA
Source organism: Cabassous unicinctus (assembly GCA_029593785.1). Lineage (NCBI taxonomy): Eukaryota > Metazoa > Chordata > Mammalia > Cingulata > Chlamyphoridae > Cabassous > Cabassous unicinctus. Next base: position 39,497 of record JAQZBX010013152.1, on the reverse strand, counting down.
TCAAAAGTGTTCCCTCTGTCCTTTGCCTTGCCCTTTATATTTGATTCCCCCACCTACCAAGGGTTGGGGCTGAACACCCTACTTACATGGCCCAGTCAAAGCCCCAATTATAACTTAATCATGACCAGATGAACAGATCAGTTTACAAGCATAATCTAATATAGATTTTTGGAATTCATAATTACATCAAACTGCCAAACGGCTAACCCACCCAGTAACTTTTTAATATCCTTTATCTCTTTAGTCATAGTTTCTTTCAATTCTTTGAATTGATTTGGGAGAGTTGTGTGATTATCATTGATTAATTGTCTTAAATTCTGTATCTCTTCAAGATATTTGCTTTGTTCCATCTCTTCCTGTTTCCTAGTATGGCTTATAATTTTTCCTGATGTATAGGCATCTGAATATGTTGGTGACTTTACTTTGATGTTCAATTTTTCTCTCTTGCTTATGCTGTTTTTTTTCACAGTTGTTATTTGATATATGGTTCAACTTATTCTAATTCTTAAAATTGTCCAGCTTAAGTTATCAAAGTCATGTCAGGGACTCACTAATGATGTGCAGATTTCCTCCCAGGAGTTATGGTACAGAGAAACCCAAAAGCAGTTTTTGTTCATGCAATTTTCAGACCAGCCAGCAAATGACACTCATCTGGACACCTTTCCACTAATGTGTTTCACCCTCCACTTTCCCTTGTTTGGCTCGACTGAACAAATTCACTGAAGAGAAGCCCCCAACTCCCTCTGCCTTTTCCCTTGTAACAGCTAACTGGGAGGAAGATGTCTGTTCCCCCTCTCAGTTGGCTACAGTAAGCCTGGGGTTTTACCACAGCTTAATATATTAGGAGTTTGGGAGGGGAGGCCTTCCTGGCCACTGTGATGGTTTGGTAATTCATGTTTGTTGTTTTGGGTTCTTCACTTCTCTGCCCCTCAACCTCCTGGGAGTGGTGTAGCACTCTCCTGAGTGTCAAAGGAATGGAAGATATTGCCTAGGTAGAAAGACAGAAGCAAAAGAAGGGCTAGGACTGCATTCTAATGTGTTTCAAAATTTAATGGCTTAGAAATAGTTTGAAAATCTGTAAAGTGGGGCCAGAAAAAATCCAAAATACCAATTACCAAGATGTAATCTGTTTCCCAAATATATTTAAAAGCACTAGGAGTTGTGATTATGCATTTAGACATAAAGCAATAGCTTAATATGTGCTGTGTCACAAGCAGTCATAAACATGATAGGAAATTAGAGTCATCTCCTATGTGGACAGATGTAGTAAATAGTAAGATATTTATTGGCAGATGGGGTAAATGCAGTGACATCAGAAATGTTGTTCTCAGGAAGCATATCTGGCAGTAAATATTACATGAGGTTGAAGCTAATACTTGGGAAGTGGTTTCAATGCAAAGAAGGTTTCCTTGTGACAACAGAACCTGTGCATGGGGTGTAATTGTAACAAACTATGTGAAAGGTAAGTTTTGACAACAGGGTGAGGATCTTATTGAAATGAGGGGTGAAATTCCAGATAATACCGAGGTGTGGCATGTAAGCCTTAAGATATTTGATATTGGGATACAGGAAGAAAAAATTCAAATTCTAGTTGTGACTTTCTGGCCACATAAGTTTGTCATATTATTTCAGCTCTCTGAAACCTCTATTTAGGACATTTGTTAAATGGGTAAATTAACTTTTATCAGCTGGGTTAATAAGAAGATTAAATTTTTAAAAATATATAATTCTCCAAACATATTGAATACAATCATTTTCTTCCTGGAATTGAGGTACAAATGGCTAAGTTAATCCTAGCTCTGATCAACCCCATAATAATATATATTCTTAAGTTTCTTAGTTGATTTAGAAATGTTTTGGGGTGAGATGTAGAACTCAGTGTTGGGGGTGGTGCATTGTTAAACATCACATATGGAAGAACAAAGATGATTTAGGACAAATGTATCCAGAAGGTCAGTTCATGGTAGAGCAGGAAGGGAATGAGATAGAAATGCATGTGAGAGAACCAATGCTAGTGCAAAAATAAGAAATTATAACTGAGAAATTCCAGCCTGCTTCCTGTGGTGAAAACCTAATTCCAGATGTGATTTTTACAGGGATTCCTATGCTTTGAAATCTGGGATGAATTAAAAGTCTCAGATCATCATAGACTAATTAATAAATACAATTCATGATTTTCCTGTTCTTATCTGTACAATGAAAGAAATCATATCATCTTTATTAGAGAAGACAGGCCCTCCACTCTCTTTACCCTGAGAAAGGGAGGCTTCTCCTTATTTCTCTTGGAGCACACTTTATGTCCCTGTTGTTGATTGGGCTGGAGATATTCCCAGGTGAAGGGTTTGGCATTCATGACAGGTGGGCCTGAAAACTGTGGTCAAGACTTGAATCTTAAGGCTTCTTTCTCCATTCACAGCTTTGTTCACCTGCTGCTGGTCTGGTCTTCAGTGAAAATCCAGGGGAAAATAGATACCAGCTAAGGTATTGACAATGCAATCTCCGGTGAGTAGGGAATTCTTCTTTAACTGAAATTTCATCTCTGTTGCCAGCAGATGGGAAGATTTATCCTTTTGGTATGGATATTCCAAGTACATTCAGGAGCTATTCAAGATCTGAGGTTAAATTATGCTTATATATAAGTCTTTAATAATTATGTTATGTTAGGGACTGATTAATGAGTAATCTCCTTCCAACTATTACAAGATTTGGCTCCAACTTCCATAAAGGCTGTGTATTCTCTGAAAAGATCACTGATGATTGCTTTTTCTCACCCATCCCATGGCCTCATTGGATAATGAATTCATGAATCATGTTTCTGCCTGAGATTGTCCTAGGCATGTGGTGAATGAATAGAAGTGATAGAGATGAGTAAGAACAGAAGTTTACATTCAGAAGAGAGGCTGAGTTTTCAGCTGGTGCATTCAGTCACTCCAACGTTACAGGCACTGGGTGCAGGGGTAGTCATATTTGTCAGAAGCACAAGAGAAGGTTAGTAAATTAAAGGAAATGAGGAATCGTTTATTTATTTCCCCAATTTTAATTTTCTTAGAGTTGTGATGGAATATATTTGCACATTTTGAAATAATTTTTTCAAAGAAAACTAAAATTACCCATACCACCATTGTTCAAATTTCCCAACTTAAAATTTCTAAATCAAATGTATTCAAAAATTTATAAATGGATATAATGTATAGGAATTATTTTTTCTTCATTGTTGCTGTGGATTCAGGAGCTATATAATAGGTAGAATAAAATTTTTGAAAGTTTGGAGAGACCTGAAGCAATGAAGAAGATTCTTTTAATCTTTCACGGACAGATGAGATGAATATAAAAGAGAGAAAACTAGTATTTGTAGGCCCCAGAAAAAGTTGAGATTGGGAGGTCTCCTACCACAGGAATGGTCAATCTAAGGTCATGTTTCAGTACAACTGTCTCTGGAATCCCTAGCTTGTGACTCTGAATCATCTGTATTTATAAACTGTAAAGAATACCTGAGATATGTAGCACTGAGAAAAGCAGGCCTTACTGATCTTGACTTCTGTATGAAACCTATTCAGTTTTGCAGAATTCTGGATATTTCTTCAAGGTTCCTTGCCATTTTAATTAATAATATACCTGTGAATTGAATTTAGATAGAAAGGAGTTCACATATTACCTTATTGTATTTGTCAAAATGTGTAGCATATTCTTAAATGATTTTATAAATGAGAGGAAAATGAGTTCATTGATATAGAGGAATAATATAACTGATCTCATTTTTAAGAATGATATATCATGGGTATTGCTTGCTTACAATAACTCTGTAACTTTACTTAAAATTGTTGGGGAAGATTGATATAGTTATGAATGCTCAAGTGGAACCTTTATAATCAGCAGCAAGAAGGCATAATTATGAGTTTATTGGGAAATTTCTGGTTGTATACCATACCCCGTGTGATGAGATTTTCTTTTACAATAGGGTGTTATGGGTTCAGAGTGTGCATGTGTCTCTGAGTGCATCTGAAAGTCAGATGGCAGTTTAGCATTGAAAATGATGTTACTGGAACCCAATACACATTTTGATTTTTATATACACAGTCTCTGCTCCTTTACTGTTATTTTTATGGAGAGAAAAATAACAGCACTGAGGACATTTTATGAATGTCCGGATAGCCCTGTGTGAACACAAATTTCTCTGATGTTTTAGGAGTTAGTGACCTTCAATGATGTGGTTATAGACTTTACTGAGGAAGAGTGGGACCTGTTGGACACATCCCAGAGAAGTCTGTTCAGAGAAGTGATGCTGGAGAATATCAATAACCTGGTCTCAGTAGGTGAGACTCAAAATTTATCTATCATCTATATCTATCTCTTATCTATCTACCATCTATCTATTCTATCCACCTATATACTTTATCATAAATAATCTTCCGTTTATTTATTCAAATATCTAAATCAGTTTCTCCATATTGTATAGTCTTTATTTTCTCTTATATTTTTTTATATTTTATCATTTTAATAGACTTATATTGTGTTTTTTATAAATTTATTTATTTATTTATTTATTCATTCATTCATTCATTCATTTATCCTCCCCTTGCTGCTTGTGTTCCCTGTGTCTAATTTTGCTTTACATTTTTCTGTGTCTTCTTGTCTCCCTTTATTGTATCATCTTGCTGTGCCAGCTCACCACGTGGGCCATCAGCTCACCATGCAGTGCAGGCCATCAGCTTACTGTGCCACACAGGCCAGCTTGCCCTCACCAGCAGGCCCTGGAAATCAAACCTGGGGCCTCCCATATGGTAAATGGGAACCCAACCAATTGAGCCACAGCTGCTTCCTATATCGTGTTTTAAAACATGAAACTGCCTAAATGGATTTGTTTCCTATTTTATTTACATCCAATTCACCCCAAAAGAATTGAGTCTTCTTGAACACAACTTAATGTCCTCCTTGAATCTCTGTTTCCAACACTAAGGGCTGTGCTGAGAACTCAATGAATACTTTTTGAATGGATAAATAATTGACTGTGGTGAAATGAATATTCTGTTCAAAGGGCTATGCTGAGGCTCAGAACAAAATAGTAAAAACATTGCATATATATCTTTTTCCCCATAGAATTTAGATCATTCTTGTGGAATTTATCTTTATTGGATTATTTTTTAATGTATTATTCAATCACTGTGGAAACATAGATTTCTCCGCATTTAGAATATAGTTGATTCTGCAGTCTCTCTCTGTTGTAGTACATAGGTAGCAACAAAAAGTGCAAAAAAAGTCAATGAAATGTGCAAAAGTGTAAGTTACAATTTCTGCTGAATTATCAGTGATCTGAATTCAAGGTATTGTAACCTGCCATGTACATCATGATCATGCTCTGTTATCACAGTTCAAAATTCAGTTAAGATTTTTTCATACAAACAGGACATCAAGTCTACAAATCAAATGTGTTTTCCCAGTTGGAACAAGAAGTGTGGAGAGAAGGAATAGTATTTCCTCAGTTCCAGAGTCCAGGTGAGTTCTAAGGACCTGTGCTTCAGAAGAGTGGTCTCATGATATAATGAGTATGTGCTTGAATATATTAACTTCAGGATTCCTTAAGTGAGTTATGATTTCTTCAGGTTCCCTTGCATGAGTTATATTTTCTAAAATGTAGCTGAGGATATTGGGGAAATTTTAGTCATGTGTATTTATTCCATACACTTCTCAAGCTTTATTCAAATGTCATTGGCATTGGGAAAGGGATATTCATTTGTTATTGCAATTAAACTTTCACAAAATGATCCTTGCCATAGTCCTATTCTTGGAAGATTTTTCCCTCTTTTTTACCTCCCTGACATCCCAACTTCTTTTTTCCCTCATATTCCATGCCTGAAAATCTTTTCTGATTGTAAGGATCTATAATGTTTCCTTATGCCTCGATTATTCATTAGTTTGATATTCTTTCCCAGCTAATTGTGAATGTTGGAAACATACTGAAAGGGATAATTGAAACTTTCTAAAATTTTCATCCCCGTAATGCTGCTCTAATAATTTATTTTTTTTCCCAATTACTACAGGGAAGAAAAGTGCCTTTAAAACATGGAAAATGATAGAAATGATATTCAACCAACATATCTGTATGAAAGACACTTCTAAAATCTTGTCAATCGTAAGCTTAATTTTGTGAACCCTTGTACTCCAAATAGATACCCAGAGATGGAATACATTAGAAATTTAGTAAGGTCATGAAATTGTAATTAGTTTTGGGATTAAGTGCCAATCCAGCAAAAATATGTGATTGTTTAAATTTAGGTAAAAAATTTACCTAAACACAAACTCTAGCCTGAGTTCATATAAAAAAAAAAAAAATGAATCACATAATCAGGTTTGACATATAAAGTCTTTGAAACATCATGAAGTTCAAAATTGATCAGATACCTCTGAAATTATTTTGGTATAATAGAGAAAAGCTGTGTGTATGGAATAGACTAATGTTCTATGAAATGAATATGGCAAATATTTTAATTGTAGTCCATCACTAGTAGGCAAGTCTAGATTTCATATGTAGGGAAATGAAGAAATTCATGTGTATTGCCAAATGTTTTACAGTCTCTCATCTAATTTTCCACAGCAGAGATCTCACACCAAAAAGAATTCCTTTAAATGTAATTATTTGCAAGAAGATTCCTCTCACACATCCACAGTGACCCCACATGCATTAATTCACATGACAAAGAACTCCTTTTTCAGGAAACTTTTTGCAGCAGACCTCAATGACCATTCATCTTTTAATCAACATAAGCAGAATCATCCTAGAATTAAATCATATTAATGTTACCAAAATACTAAAAACAATTTTCAATATTCTGACCTTAGGCAATACAATGGAACTCCCATTGGAGAGAAAACCCATGAATGTTACCCCTGTGGGAAAGCATTCAGTCAATATTCTCACCTTAAACAACATGAGAGAAATCACACTGGAGAGAAATCCCAGCAATGCCATCTTTGTGGGAAAACTTTCACTTTATCCTCTTCCCTAAAACAACATGAGAAATGCCACACTGGAGAAAAAACCCATGAATGTCATCTATGTGGGAAAGCCTTCAGTCATTATTCTTCCCTTAAACGTCATGAGAGAACTCACACTGGAGAGAAACCACATAAATGTCAACAGTGTGGGAAAACTTTCAGTATATATTCTAAACTTAGACAACATGAGACAACTCACACGGGAGAGAAACCACATGAATGTCATCTATGTGGGAAAGCTTTCAGTCGACATTCCTATCTCCAACAACATGAAAGAGCTCACACTGAAGAGAAATCCTATCAGTGTCATTTATGTGGGAAAGCATTCGGTGTATATTCTTATCTTAAAGTACATGAGAGAAGTCACACTGGAGAGAAACCCTATCAATGTCATATTTGTGGGAAAGTCTTCTCTTATTCCTCTTCCTTTAAACAACATGAGAGAACTCACACTGGAGAGAAACCCCATGAATGTCATTTATGTGGGAAAACATTCAGTAGATATTCTAAACTTAGAGAACATGAGATGACTCATACTGGAGAGAAACCCTATGAATGTCATCTGTGTGGGAAAGCCTTCAGGCATTATTCTTCCCTTAAACGTCATGAAAGAACTCACACTGGAGAGAAACCACATAAATGTCAACAATGTGGGAAAACATTCAGTATATATTCTGAACTTAGACAACATGAGACAACTCACACTGGAAAGAAGCCCCATGAATGTCATCTATGTGGGAAAGCTTTCAGTCAACATTCCTATCTTCAACAACATGAGAGAGCTCACACTGCAGAGAAATCCTATCAGTGTGATTTATGTGGGAAAGCCTTCAGTCAATATTCTTATCTTAAAAAACATGAGAGAACTCACACTAGAGAAAAGCTCCATGAATGTCACCTATGTGGAAAAACATTCAGAATATATTCTTATCTTAAAGTACATGAGTGAACTCACACTGGAGAGAAACCCTATCAATGTCATATTTGTGGGAAAACCTTCTCTAGTCTCTCTTCTGTTAAACAACATGAGAGAACTCACACTGGAGAGAAACCCCATGAATGTCATCAATGTGGGAAAGCATTCAGTAGATATTCTAAACTTAGACAACATGAGATGACTCACACTGGAGAAAAACCTCATAAATGGTATCTATGTGGGAAATCGTTCAGTCGACATTCCTGTCTTCAACAACATGAGAGAACTCACACTGGAGAGAAACCCTATGAATGTCATACTTGTGGAAAAGCCTTCTCTCATCACTCTTCTTTTAAGCAACATGAGAGAACTCACACTGGAGAGAAGCCCCATGAATGTCATCAATGTGGGAAAGCATTCAGTAGATACTCTAAACTTAGACAACATGGAGAGAAATTCCATTAATGTCATTTATTTAGGAAAACTTTGAGTCAACATTCCCATCTTCAACAAAAGGAGAGAACTATCACTGTAGAGAAACCCCATGAATGTTGTCTATGTGGGAAACCTTCCACTTGTAGTCGTTCCCTCCAGCAACATGAGAGAATTCATGCTGGACAGAAACAATAATGTCATATGTATGGGAAAACCTGAATTTTTCTAGTCTTAGACAACAGGAGATAACTGAAACTGAAGAGAATCCCTATGAATGTCAACAATTTGAGAAAGCCATCAGTCAATATTCTGGCTTTAAATGAAACAATTCAAATTATAAAGGTTTTGGGTATGAAAAAGACTTCAGCCACAGATGTAACATTTAAACACACTAGAGAACTCACATAGTGAAGAAATACTATGTTGTGGTTTTTTTGTTTTTGTTTTTGTTTTTGAGATACCCAGGGAGGGGATTGAACCCAGGACCTTTTAATCAGTTCAGATGATCCTGTAGCCATCCATACTACTTCAGATCATTTAAGACATTCATACTGGCAAGAATATATATTCCTGTCATCTGTGTAGCAAAGGTCTTAGTAGATGGTTAGATAATATACTATGAGAGAGAACTTATAATGTAAATATAATGGAATTAGAGAGTCCTCTTCTAACACTCTTCTAAGCTAATTAAAGAAATCACATGTGAGGAATTCTATACATGTACTCAATGTGGGATTGCTTTAATTCCTAATTTATTCTTTAAATTAAATAAGTGAACTTCACAGAGTGAAACACTAGGTCTGTAATCACTATGCGCTATCATTCAGTCAAACCTAAGCCTTAGTGTGCTAAAGAAAACTCAATTTAAGCATAACCACAATAGTATGAAATAAGGAGAAATCTTTATTAGGAGGATGAAACCCCTTGAGGGATTTCCAGAAAATTCATAGTTGAGAATGTATCCAATGGAAAATCATTTTTTTTTTTTTTTAGAGATTGGGAAAGTTGTGAGCATCAATAATTGTGTTTCTGTGAGAGATATTGCTTGAGGGGTTTGGGCAAATGATTGGGTATCTGATGGCTGATTTTATGGACATAAACAGTGAAAATATTATAGGTTTGGGAATGGAGAATGTGTAAAGTCTGTGATTTTTGGAGTCTTTCCTACAAAAATGAACATTGTTCTCTGATTTCCTCTCCTGGGTTAGTAATTAAAAATCTAAAGTGGAGGAACAGATATGGTCACTTTGTTCCTAATCTTAGAGGAAACCATACTTCATCTCAGTAATTAGAATCTTAAACAATGGGTGTGACAATCATGCACACAGTAGTTCACTGTGCCAGGCATAGACCCAGACCACTCCTACTGCCCCTTATTAATATTCCAGTCAGAAGTATCCAGGAAAAATGTACTGCAATAATTGACTTGTTAGTAATCTAATATCTAATAGATTCAATAATCTGCAATGCCCATAGGTAATGCCATTATGATGGTTGATATTTAGAAGTCCTGTCCTTGACATTAATTATTCAAAAATTAAGATCTGAAGCATGCAAATATGGAAACATTACATCTAAGTTTTTAAAAACAAACTTTATTGATAGATAACAGTAAAGCATACAATCTATCTAAAGTGTACAGTCAATGTTATTTGGTATGATCTCATAGTTGTGTATTCATCACTTCAATTATTATTAGAGCATGTTAATTATTTCAATAATAATGAACAAAAAAAACCCAGACAAACAAAAAAATACATCACCTCTCAATCTCTCTCTGTTTCCCCTGCTGTACATAGCTGCTATTTCTGGCTATTCTTGCATAACTATTTATTTTAAAGCAATTTTATTGAGATAGAGTCACATACCATACAGTCTATCCTAAGTGTATAATCAATGGGTCTTAGTATAATCACAATGTTGTGCTTTCATCACCAAAAAAGTTTTAGAACAATTTCATTACTCCAAAAAGAAAAACTCCACACCCCTTAGCAGTCACTTCACAATCCCTCTATCCTTCCACAGCCCTACATAACTACCAATCAAATTTCATCTTTATAAATTGATTTATATTTCCATATTAAATAAATGGAATAAGTTTTGATTTTATTTTTGTACATGGTGTGAGATAAAGGTCTACCTATATTTACTCAGGGTAGTCCAATTTTCCCAGCACTATTTTTTGAAGAGACAGTTCTTTTCAGATTGAGGGGTCTTTTCCACCTTGTCAATAATTGGTTGGCTAGAAATGTGAGAGTTGAATTCTGAGATCTCAGTTCTATGTCATTGTTCTGTATGTCTGTCATTGTGACATTACCATGCTCTTTTGATTACAGCATCTTTGTTATAACAGCTAAAATTGGGAAGCATGAGTCCTCCAACTTCAGTCTTCTTTTTCAAGATGGCTTTAGATACTCAGGGCTCCATTATCCATCATTATAAATTTTATGATTTTGCTTTTCTATTTCTGGAAAGTAACTTGTTTGAATTTTAATTGGGAATGCATTGAATCTACAAATGGCTTTGGGTAATATTGGCATCAGGATAATATCCAACCCATAAATATGGGATATCCTTCCATTTATTTAGATCTTTTAAAATTTCCTTTACCAAATGGATGTCCTTTATATACTTTGTTAAATTTATTCTTTAATATTTGATTTTTAAATTTGTAACTGTGAATGGAGGTTTTTTCTTCATTTCTTCCAATTGTTCATTTTTTGTGTATAGAAGCACCACTGATTTTTGAGTTTTGTCTTGTACCCTGCCAATATGTTGAATTCATTTATTAGTTCTAGGAATTTTGTTATAGATTTTTCAGGATTTTCTTGTATATAGGATGATGTGTGCAAATAGTGAATGTTTTAAATTTTTCCTTTCCAATTTGGATGGCTTTATTTATTTTTCTTGCCCAATTGCTGTGACAAGAACTTTCAGTTCAATGTTGAATAACAGTGGATACAGTGCTCATCCTTGTCTTGTTCCTCATATTAGATGGAAGTTTTTCAGTCTTTCACCAATAAGTAGGATGTTAGCTGTGGGCTTTTCATATATACCCTTTTTAATGTGGATGAGGTTTCTTGCTATTCCTAGTGATCTAAGTGTTTTTATCTACAAATGGTGCTGTATTTTGTCAAATATCTTTTTTACCTTGATTGAGATGATCATGTGAGTATTTTCTTTCATTCTGTTAGACTGGTGGATTACATTAATTGATTTCTCTCTTAACTAAATTTGCATACCAGGGATGATTACCATTTGATCATTATGTATAATTCTTTTAATATGCTTCTGGATTCAGTTTACTAGTATTTTGTTGAGGAATTATACTTCTAAAGTAATGCAATTTTGGTCTGTTGTTTTCCTTTCTTGTGATATCTTTATCTGGATTTACTATGAAGGTGATGCTGGCCTCATAGAATGAGTTAGGTAATTTTCCCTCCTCTTCAGTTTTTTGGAAGGGTTTGAGCAGAAATAAAGTTAATTCTTCTTTGAATGTTAGTTAAAATTCTCTTGTGAAGCCATGTGGTCCTGAACTATTCTTTTTTGGGAGCATTTTGATTATGGATAAAATCTTTTTATTAGCCACTGGTTTGTTGAGATATTCTCTTTCTTCTTCAGTCAATGTAGGTATCCCATTAGTTGTTTTAGTTGTTTTAATTTCCACATATTTGCAAATTTCCCTCTTCTCTCTCTGTTATTTATTTCTAGCTTCATTCCATTGTGGTTGGAGAATATACATATGATTACAATTTTTTTTAATTTATTGAGACTTGTTTTGTGATCCAACATGTACTCTGTCCTGTAGAATGATCTATGTGCACTTCAGAAAAATATGTCTGTTAGGTCTAGTTGGTTGCATGTATCATTCAAGTCCTATACTTCCTTATTGATCTCCTCACTAGATGTTCTCTTGCTTATTGAGAGTGGTGTGTTAAAGTCTCCTACTATTAATGTAGAACTTTTGATTTTTCCCTTCATATCTCTCAGTAACTGCTTAATATATTTTTGGACTCTGCTTGCAGATACGTATACTTTTTTTTTTTTTTTTTTAAAGAAACTTAGATTACATAAATGTTACACAAAAAATATAGGGGATTCCCATATGCCCCACTCCCTAGCCCTCCCACATTTTCCCACATCAGCAACATCCTTCATTAGTGTGGTACCTTTGTCTTAATTCATGAACACATCTTGGAGCATTGCCACAAAGTGATGATTATAGTTTACATTCTAGTTTACACTCTTTCCCACACATTTTTGCAAGTTATTGCCTAATATACAATAGCCTGTATCTGTCATTGAAATTTCATTCAGGATAATTCTCAAGTCCCAACAATTACCCCAAATTATATATATTTTTCCCTCTCCCTTCACTCAGAACCTCCAGTGGCCACTGCCTCCACAACCGTGATAAAAATTCTTCCATTGCTAGAATCACGAGTCTACAGTAAGACAAATGTAAGTCTACTCTAATCCATCATCCATTCCCCAATCCTGAGGATTCTGGGATGGTGATGCCTACTCCACCTCTAATTGAGAGGGGGCTTATGTCCCATGGGGCAGAGGGATGAGACTTTCTTGCTTGCAGTTGCTGACTCACTCTGTTCCTTGAGATGGTCACTGTCACTCATCTTCTCTTTGTTAGTTGTCATGGGTGATTACAATGAACTGGAGAGTAGGTGTTACAATACTGTTGAGATTCAGGGGCCAGCTGGCACACGGACACCCCATAGATTTAAGTCTCTTGGACATATAACTATCAACTCTAGTACTAATTATAGGTTCAAATAGATGGACAGCAGAGTCAGGTGTAGGGAAAATACAATTGAGTCCAACTCAATCACAGTGCGGAGTGTAAATTGCAAAGTAGGACCAACTCACAGGGCACCAAACCCCTGAGCTGTCTGCCCTGATTATTGTGTCTGGATATCTCCAGAGCCCTCAGGAGCCCCACTATTTGAGGTATTATTTATTTTGGCAGTCTATGAGTTCCTGCTGAGATGTGTATAAGCATAGCCTCTGAAATGACTTCCTGAGTCTCTTTGAAGATTCTTAGCCATATAAACTCATTTGTCTTTATGCTTTCCCCCCTTTTGGTCAAGGTCTTGTTCTAGTTGCATTGCTAGTTGGTTCCTGATAGTAATCCCTCAGTGCCAGGGTTGCTTATCTCTGGGAGTCATGTCCTATGCTGGGGGAAGGTAATGCATTTATATGCTGAGTTTTGCTTAGAGAGAGGCCGCATTTGAGCAACAAGGAGGTTCTCAGGAGGCAACCCTTAGGCACCCCGTAACAATAGGCTAAGTTTCCATTTCAAGAGCAAAGACTTATAAGGCTAGTCATCAATATCAAGGGCCCATCACTGGATCATCCTCCTTTGCCGGTCACTGCCCCTGCACCTGGGGGACTGTTGCTGCTCCCTTAGAGAATATGGCAGAGCTCCCCAGGATGGGTTTTTGATATTTCTTTGGTTATTGTGTGGCTCTCCACCCACTGTGACAATGTCCCATGAACACTTGAACACATTCATTTGCTTTATAGGTATGCACCAGGTGAACCTTCTCCCATATATCCCCCATCTCTGACACCCTGCCACATTTGTAAACCTTCTGTGATCCAAAACTTCAAGATTCAAGCCAAAAAATAACCAAATACAATTAATAGGAAAATGATATAATAATGGTGGTTTAAAAAAAAACAAATAAAATACAAGATTTTAAAAGTTTGAAATAATGAAAAAATTAATTTTTTTTTAACATTATACATTTCATTATTGTAAGATCTGTTGTCTTGTGTGTTCAGTGGCCTCCAATTATTCACCCAGTGTCTTATTTTTTTCAATTTCTCTTCAAAGAAGCTTTAGTTTACAGAAAAGTCAAGTACAGAACATGTGATTTCCCTATACCCAACATGCTCTTCCTTTTCCCCTTTTCCCTGTTAATAGCATTTTACATGTGGATGGTACATTTGTTACAATTGGTGTACAAATATTGAAACAACTCTTCTAAACATGGTCTATGATTTACCTTGTGGTTTACATTTTGGACCATAAACTTTTATAGATTTTGATGAAGTTTCACATGGTCTTTATCCATCCTTGAAAATCATGTAGAAGAATTCCATGACACCAAAAATGTACCATGTTCCATCTATTCCTCCCTCCCTCTCCCTCTCCCTTTGGGACCTTTAGCCTTTGGCCAATTTAATGTAATTATGAATTCCGAAAATATAATTGGACCATGCTTATAAACTGATCTGTTAATCTAGGCATGATTGAGTTTTGATTGGGGCGTTGACTGGGCCACGTCAGTAGGGCATTGAGCCCCACTCCTTGGTGGGTGGGGAATCAAATATAAAAGGCATGGCAAGAACAGAGTTGTAGCAGTCTTTTGAGAAGCAGCTTTGATGTTGGAAAGAAGGCCCCAGGAGAAGAGAAGCAAGCTGTTTACCTGATCGTCTACAGCTGACCTTGTGGAGGAAACAGGAGCTAAGCCCAGATTGAAATGCAACCCCGGTAAGAGAGAAACCCCAGAAGCCTAAACCCAGGCAAATGTTGGCAGCTGTCTTACTCCAACATGTGGCAATGAACTTTGGTGAGAAGAAACTTAACGCTTTATGGCCTGGTATCTGTGGACTTCTACCCCAAATAAATATCCTTTATAAAGACCAACCCATTTTTGGTATTTCACATTAGCACCCCTTTGGCTGACTAATACAGAATTTGGTACTGAGGAGTGGGGAAGTGCTTTTGAAATTACCAAATTGTTGGAACGGTTTTATAAATGGGTAAGGGGTATTTTTTGGAGGAATTGTGAAATGCTTGATGGAATAGGCCTAGATCAATTTGAAGAGACTGTTGATAGTAATATGGATACTAAAGAGACTTTCTATGATGCCTTAGAAGTAAATGATGAAACTATTATTGGAAACTGGAGGAAAGACGATCCATGTTTTAAAGTTGCAGAAAAGTTAGCAAGATTAACTCCTGGTGTTATATGGAAGACACAATTTGAAAATGGCGAACTCGAGCATTTAGCTGAAGAACTTTCCAAGGTATACTCGGAGAATGTGGCTTGGCTTCTCCTTGCAGCTTATAGCAAAATACTAGATGAGCGAAATACAGTAAGGACTGAACCTTTGGGCACAAAGAAAACAGAAACTGATTCCAGAACTTCCAAGTTTCTGGAAATCAAATTCCCAGATGAAAATGCCCCATTTGAAGACTTTACTAAACTTGGAACTCATAACTCAGAATTGAAGATGCAATTATCTCGGAAAGACTTGTGGAAAGTCTTACTGTCTGATGACTTGGACCCCTGCTTCCTGCATGCTGAACCAACAAAGTTTTTGAGAGAGCCGTATGAACAAAACCACTGTCAGCTTGGACAAAAGAGAACATGGAAAAGAGAGATTGAAGGAGAATCAGCTTTAAGAAGAAAGCCATGGAAGCAGAGATCTGGACCTAAGACATCTCCTTGGGCCAAGAGAGGAGACCTACCCATGTGTACAAAGAGGGTGAGTTTGCCCCTGCAGTTGAATAGGGTAGATGTTCCTACCCAATGTTCTGAGGAAGTTTTGATGCCCTATGGTGCAGAGAGGGTGAGTTTTCCCCAGCAGTTGAAGAGGGTGGATGTCCCCACCAGATGTTCTGGGAGAGTTTTGCCATCCCAGGGTGCAGGGAGGGTGGAGCACATTCCTCAAAGATTAGGGCAGTTAAGGTCAACACCCCATAGGTCTGAGAGGGGTGTACCTGTCCCCCATGGATTAGAGAAGGCCAGGTGGTCAACCTATTGCTCTGAGAGGGTTGAGCCTGTATGCCAAAGGTTAGGGAAGACCAGGTGATCACCCCGTTGCTCTAAGAGGGTTGAACCTGTATGCCAATGGTTAGGGGGAATGTTGTCTTCACCTCACTGTACTAGGGGGGCTAAGACTCTAACCCAAAGATTGGGTGAGGTGTGGCAATCACGTGAAAAGTCTTGGAGAATGAGGTCTTGATCTTGGTTGACACCCAGATGCTTGACGAGGGTGGAACCAAGAAAATGGCCATTGGGCAAAAGTGTGGAAAGGGTGGGTTCGCATGTGGCCCCAAGGGGAAGAAACCATCATCTTAAGAATGACTCTCAGACTTTGAAATCGAGTGGAGGATGCCCTGCAGTTTTACTGAACTGTAATGGATCCATGACTCATGTTTAACATCCCAATTTCTCCTTATGATATTGAAAATATTTATCCTTTCTCTTTCCATTTGTGTATTGGAAGCAGTTAAATGGTTCTGTAAGTTTCAGAGGTCTCTGGCAGACGGGATTTTGCCCCAAGATGAACTGTATTTCTTTAAAATGATTATGATATGATTTTGTAGTTGAATTGTTACTGATTTAAGGTTTTTTGAATATTGTATTTTTGGAATTCAGAGGGTGGAGTGTGGCCTTGGCCAATTTAATGTAATTATGAATTCCAAATATGTAATTGGATCATGCTTGTAAACTGATCTGTTAATCTAGGTATGATTGAGTTATGATTGGGGCATTGACTGGGCCACGTCAGTAGAGCATTGAGCCCAACCCCTTGGTGGGTGGGGAATCAAATATAAAAGACATGGCAAGAACAGAGTTGTAGCAGTCTTTTGAGAAGCAGTTTTGGTGTTGGAAAGAAGGCCCCAGGAGAAGAGAAGCAAGCTGTTCACCTGATTGTCTACAGCTGACCTTGTGGAGCAAACAGGAGCTAAGTCCGGAGAGAAAAGAGAAACACAGCCCCGGGAAGAAACGCAGTCCCGGGAAGAGAGGAACCCCAGAAGCCTGAACCCTGGCAAATGTTGGCAGCTGCCTTGCTCCAACACGTGGCAATGAACTTTGATGAGAAGAAACTTAACGCTTTATGGCCTGGTATCTGTGGACTTCTACCCCAAATAAATACCCTTTATAAAGACCAACCCATTTTTGGTATTTCACATTAGCACCCCTTTGGCTGACTAATACAGGATCCACAGTAACCACCAAGATTCGCTCATTGAAGGACCAGATTCATAGTTACGTGAAACAACATTTAGGGCTTGATATTACTGGCCTGTCTTCCCCTATTAAACACTGCCTGTGATCTCAAGAGAATCACCCCTCTATTTGAGAACACAGCAGGACTCCCCTGGATGGGAGTCCAACACCTTCTTGCTCACTATGTGAGTCTCCACCCCCTGATACAACACACTATGACAAGATGAATGCTACACACTCCCTAGAAGCATGCCCCAAGTATGTCCTGTCCCACATGCCCCCCACATCCAAAATCTTAAACCAGTAATCCTCCACTGCCATATTTGCCAAAAGAACATTTCCAACATTGTAGTTTCAACCACATACCTGTGCCCTCCCCTAACCCTCCCCCCAATTCCATAGACAATCTAACCTACCCTACATCCCTCAAGATAGGTTTACAGGAGACAGGGAGTAGAGGGTTGTGAACCAATGCCCATATGGGCAAAATCTATGATAAGGTGGATGGGTATCCTTGTCCAGTAAATGGGCATAACAGTGCAGTGATGCTATCAGCTTGCTTTTGGTTACAACTTGCATGATATATTTTTTCCATCCTTTCACCCTCAATCTGTATTTTGACATGTAAGATGTCTCTTGCAGACAACATATAGTTTGTTCATACTTTTTAATATGTTTTGCCAATCTTTTCCATTTGATTGAAGAGTGTATTCCATTTACATTTAAAGGCACTACTGTTAATACAGAAATTTCTTTTGTCATTTTTCTATTTTAGCTTTGTAAACCTTATAGTGTTTTTGCCTTTCACTGTAGTATATTTGGATTTGCATTTTCCCCACAACTCTTTCAGTTGTTTCCACTTCTAGTCACAGAAGCACTTCATTTCCAAAAATAGGTAAATAGATACTGGATGATGTTTGTAAACTGGTCTGTATCTGGGCATGATTAAATTATGATTAGGGCTTTGATTGGGCCATACCAGTAGGATGTTGAGTCCCCATCCCCTTGGTGGGTAGGGGCTAATAGAGGAAACTACATGGCAGAGAAGACAGTTGGAGTTTTGTTGCAGTGACTGGGGAAGTAAACACATGGAGAAGGAGGATGCAAGGAAGTTTTTGAGCTGGAGGAAGTAAGTAAGCACACAGAGGAGCAGAGGAGCTGAGCCCAGAGTGAATCAATCCCTGGGAAAAGAGGAACCCAGGAAGCCTGAACTCTTGGCAGACATCAGCAGACATCTTACTCCAACATGTGGTAAAGGAAGAAAATTATGCTTTATGGCCTGGCAACTGTAAGCTTCTACCCCAAATAAATACCCTTTATAAAAGCCAATAGATATCTGGTATTTTGCATCAGCACCCCTTTGGCTGACTAATACAGAATTTGGTACCAGAGAGTAGGGAAATGCTTTTGCAATTACCAAAGTGCTGGAATGTTTTTATAAATGGGTAAGGGGTATTTTTTGGAGGAATTGTGAGATGCTTGATGGAAAAAGCCTAAATTGCTTTGAATAGACTATTGATAGTAATATGGACTCTAAAGAGACTTATTATGATGCCTTAGAAGTAAATGATGAGACCATTATTGGAAATTGGAGGAAAGGCAATCTGTGTTTTATGGTTGCAGAGAACTTAGCAAGATTAACTCCTGATGTTTTATGGAAGGCAGAATTTGAAAATGGCGAGCCTGGGAATTTAGCTGAAGAGCTTTCCTAAGTAAATTCAGAGAATGCAGCTTGGCTTTTCCTTGCAGCTTATAGCAAAATGCTACATGAGCAAGATAATCTGAGGACTGAATTTTGGGGCACAAAGAAACTAGAAACTGATTCTGGAAATTCAAAAATTCTAGAAATCAATCTCCCAGATGATAGTAGCCTATTTGAAGACATAACTAAACTTGAAACTTTTAAATCAGGATTGAAGATCCAGTTATCTAGGAAAGATTTGTGGAAAATCTTACTCTCTGATGGCTTTGACCCCTGCTTCCTGCATGCTAAATGAACAAATTTTTTGAGAGAGCTGTATGAAGAAAACCATTGTCAGCTTGGACAAAAAGGCACATCAATGGGAGAGATGGAAGGGGAAACAGCTTTAAGAGGAAAACCATGAAAGCTGAGATCTGGAATTAAGACATTGCCTTGGGCCAAGAGAGGAACCCCACCCATGTGCACAGAAAGGGTGATTTTGTCACAGCAATTGAAGAGAGTGGATGTTCCTGACCAATGTTCAGGGAGATTTTTGCCACCCCAAGACGGAACACATTCCTCAAGGATTAGGGTGATTAAGATCAGCACTGCATAGGTCTGAGAGGGCTGGACCTGTCCCCCATGGATTAGGGAAGGCCAGATGGTCAACTCATTGCTCTTAGAGGGTTGAGCCTGTATACCAAAGGTTAGGGAGGATGTTGTCTTCACTCTACTGGGGGTCTATGATTCTAACCCAAAGATTGGGTAAAGTGTGGCAATCACTCCAACAATCTTGGAGGGTGATGTCTGGAACTTGGTCAATACCCAGATGCTTGATAAAGGTGGAACCAAGAAAATGGCCATTGGGCAAGCCTGAGGAAAGGGCAGGTCCCCATGAGGTCCCAGGGAGAAGAAACCATCATCTTAAAATGACAGAATTTGGCATCTAATGAAGTATGTCCTGCAGGTTTACTCAATTGTAGAGGACTGATGACCCATATTTCCCTCCCAATTTCTCCTTATGATAATGAAAATGTTTATCCTTTGTCCATTTGTGTATTGGAAGCAGATAAATTGTTTTGTAAGCTTCAGAGTTCTACAGAAGATGGGACTTTGCCCCAAGAAAAACTGTATTTCTTTAAACTGATTATGATATGATTTTGTACTCAGCAATGTTACTGAGTTAGGTTTTTTGAATATTGTAATGCCTTTTTGGAATTCAGAGGGTGGAATGTAGCAATTTGATATTGTTTATGAATTCCAAAAATAGATATTGGATTATGTTTGTAAACTGGTCTGTACCTGGATGTTGAGTTCCTGCCCCTTGGTAGGTGGTGATTCCCAGAGAAAACTACATGGCAGAGAAGAGAGTTGGAGTTTTGATGGAGAGCGTGGTGAAGTAAAGATATGGAGAAGGAGGATACAAGGGAGTTTTTGAGCTGGAGCCTGGAAGTAAGCACACAGAGGAGCAGAGTAGCTGAGCCTGGAGAGAATCAAGCCCTGAGGAGAAAGACAAAGCTCGTTACCTGAAAGTCTACAGCTGGCCTTGTGGAGAGAGCAGGGCAGGTAAGCCCAGAGAAAAATAAGCCCCAGGAACCCAGGAAGCCTGAACTCTTGGCAGACATCATCAGACATCTTGCTCCAACACATGGCAACAGACTTTGGTGAGGGAAATAACTTATGCTTTATGGCCTGGTTACTGTAAGCTTCTACTCCAAATAAATACTCTTTATAGAAGCCAACAGATTTCTGGTATTTTGTATCATCACCCCTTTGGCTGATGAATACATGTTCTTTTTTTAACTTTATTTTGTACATTTAATAATTGAAAATATAAACAACTATAAACTAAAAAGTAAACACAGTTGAATAAATACATACATTTCTCAAATACATACATTTCTCAATAATACACAGTTCTTTAACATAGTTTATTGGCTTTTTCCTCCTGCTCTTCCCTAGATGTTGTACAGTGTTCTTCTGCACTCTGCACATTTGAAATAGGTGTTTCAGATGGCCCCTGCCTGTTTTGTAGTTGTGGTAGAAAAATTTTATGCTGGAGCTCCCTACTTTGCCATCTTCTCCAATGTCTCATAATTTTGTTTTCACCTCCAGGTCACCATCTTCAATTCTAATAGTCTCCCAAATAATGAATGGCTTCACATTCACCACAATATTAGCCTTGGAGGCCTGATTGTGTAATCCTGATTCAAGAATGAGAAGAGATATAAGAAGCCATGAGCCAAGGATGTGTATGCCAGGCATTGGAAGACCCAACTCTTTGATCTCAGGATGAAACCAGCTAGCCACCTCCCTGGAATTCATGGGGATTCTCAAAGCTCCATTTATTAATATCCTTCCTCCAGACAGCATACCATAGCAACCCCAGCTGTGGGTCATCATCTCTACCCAGGATGGTAGACAAGGGGTAAACCCTCAGTTTAGCCCACAAATTGATCAGCCCTGTTTTGCTCAGGACACCATCATACAGAAGGATGAAAAAATGGTGAATATAATTGCCAAAAAGTCATCCAATTCCATTCCATAATTGGCAAGGTACTCTGCTTGCAGCCCCAAAATCAATGGGGCAGGTTGCTCTATAGTGTGTCTTGGGAACACAAGCTCAATCACAAAAAATCTTAGTAAATGGACAATTTATTGCTTAGCACAGTGGTCTAAAGTTCAGAGGAAAATACTCAGTCATGGCCAGTCTCCCAGGGTGGCCAACTGCTCAGGCCAGAGATGGTAGATTGGTACTCTACATGCCCCATTAGGAGAGGAGAGGAGATACTCTGTGCTGTTTGAGAGTTGAGTTTTTATACATTTCAGAGGGAAGAGGACAATAAATCTTGTCAACTTTGCTTTTACGTCACAATCTGAAATGTGATACACTTTACATACACTCAAAAAGTCGCATTATGTTAAATCATGGTCACCTTGATTTTGCATTATTATCAGCAGTCCTAATTGAATGCAAGAAAAGATAGCCATTGTTCCATGCAAGGATTTGAAGGAATTAAACAGTATTTTAAACTATAGACTTTGGTTGCTAGTAGTGCTTCAATATTGGTTCATAAATTGGAACAAATGGACCACAGTAATCTAAGATGTCAATAGTAAGGGTAACCATGTGTGGGTGCAGGGGTGTTATATGAGAATTCTCTATTTTTATTGTAATTTTTCTGTAAAAATATAAAATTCTCCAAATATAAAGTTAAAAAGTAACCACGCAAGAAAAAAGGCACTGCCCCTGCTGCAACAAACTAGACACTGCATCCACCACACAGCCTAGATGCTGCATGTGCCACAATGAGCTAGACACAGAATCTGCCTCAATGAGCAGACACCTCAGCCTATGGGGAGTGAATGTGGCTCAAGCCAATGGGTGCTCACCTCCCATGTGGCAGGTCCCAGGTTTGGTTCCAAGTGCCTCATGGAGAAGGTAAGCAAACAATGAGAAGACAGACTAGAGAACCATCTAGGGGAGAGGGGGTATAAATAAAAAAATATTTCTATATAGGGGTATTACCATATATCTCAATCCCTCCCCCTCCCAGACTTTTTCCCATTAACAATGTCTTTCATTAGTGTGCTACATTTGTTACAATTGAACACATGTGGAAGCATTGCAACTAACCATGGTCCACAGTTTACATTATAGTTTACACTTTGTGCCCCACAATTTTATAGGTTTTGACAAAATGTATAATGGCCTGTATCAGTCATTGCAATGTCAGGCAGGACAAATTTGTTGTCCCAAAAATGCCCCATGTTGCAACTATTCTTCCCTCTGTCTCCCCTCAGAACCTCTGTTGGCCACAGCCTTTATATCAATGTTACAAGTTCTTCCATTCCTATAATAATAAGTCTACTTTAGTTCATAGTTGCATTTTCCCCTTATGTTTGTCCATTCCCAAATCTTGAGAATTTTGGGATGGTGATGCCTACTCTGTTTCTGATTGAGAGGGGGCTTAGATCCCATGGGACAGATGGCTGGAACTGTCTTGCTTGCAGTTGTAGATATTCTGTTTTTTGGGGATGGACATGGTCCAGTCATCCTTTTATTAGTTGTCCTGGTTAAGTCCAATGAACTGGAGAGTAGGTGTTGCAACACTGCTGCGAATCAGGACCCAACTGGCATATGAACAGACCAAAGATTTAAGTCTCTGAGACATATGTTTTACAAGTATAGTGCTAATTGTAGGTTCAAATAAAAGGGGCAGAAGAGCCATGTGTAGGAAAATTATAAATGAGTCTAATTCTGTTACATTGGGGAGCATTTATTCCAAGCTAAGGCCCTCTGACAGGGTGTAAAATTCCTGAGATTGTCTGCACTGCCTATAGTGCCTAGATATCTCTGGGGCCCTCAGGAGCCCTGTGCTTGAGGCATTGTTTAGTGCAGCAATCAATGACATCCTCCTGAGACATGCATAAGTGTAACCTCTGGAATGACCTCCTAACTCACTTTGAAATCTCTTAACCATAAAATGAACTTGTATTTAATATTTTCCTCTTTTGGTCAATGTCTTTTTCCAAATGCATCACTACTTGGTACTTCATAATAATCCCTCAGTGCCAGTGAGACTCATCCCTGGGCACCATGCCCCACACTAGGGGGAAGGTAATGTGTTTATATGCTGAGTTTGGCTTGGAGAAAGGCCACATTTGAGGAACAAGGAGCCTTTCAGGAGTTAAATCTTAGACACTATATAATACTAGGCTAAGTTTCAATTTCACAAGAACAAGGTTCATAAGTACAACCTTTAATATCAAGGGCCTGGCATAATTGTCTGCCTCCTTTGCTAGACACTGCCCATGTATTCAGGGTATTCTTGCTGCTCTATTAGAGAATGTAGCAGGACTTCCCAGGATTGGAATTCAATATTCTGTTGGTTATTGTGTGCATCTCCACCCACTGAAACAATGCCTCATGATTACTTGATCATAATCATTTTCCATAGAGGCATGCCCCATGTGCACCCCTCCCCACACATTCCCCATCACCAAAACCCCACACCAGTGATCCACCCAATACAGTTGTGAACGTTCTGCAATATAAACCTCTCCAAAAACAATGCCAAAAAAGCCAAATAAAAATAAGAAAATAAAAGACTAATAATTAAACATAACAACCTAAAAAATATTTAAAAATTAATTGTCTTTCATCACCATAAGATCTGTTATCTTTTCTGCACAGTCACAATTTCTTCCATATGTTCCCCCATTATCTTAAATTTTTGCTTTATTTTCAAAGAATCTTTAGGTTACAGAAAAGTCACATAGCAAATATAGGGGATTCCCATATATGCAACCCCTTTCTCTTTCCCACTCTTCCTTTTAATAACATATTAAATGACTACGTTTGTTACAATTGATGTAAAAATATTGAAGAATTGCTATTAACCATTATCAATGGTTTACATTATGGTGTACATTTTGCACTGTACACTTTTATGGGTTTTGGCAAAATTTAAAATGGCCTGTATCCATCGTTGCAAGATCATGCAGAACAACTCCAATGCCCTAAAAATGACCCATATTACATCTATTCTATTTTTCCCTTTTCCTCCCCTTAAACCTTAGGGTAGCCATAAGTTTCAATTGTTGAAGAATAAGGTTCATAGGTACAAGGATATTTCTAACCAAGGACAAAAAGGATTTATACAAAGAAAACTACAAATAATTGCTAAAAGAAATTTTAAAAGAGCTAAATAAATGGAAGGGCATTCTGTTTTTATGGGTTAGAAGAGTATTCTGATATCAATACTTCCCCAAGTAGTTTATAGATTCAATGCAATCTCAATTAAAATTCCAACTGCTTAGCATAAATGGAAAAGCCATTTTTATGGAATGGTAAGCATCCCTGAATAGTTAAAGCCAATTGAAAAATAAGAATGAATATTCAGGGCTCATGCTTCCCAATCTTAAAATGTATTAAAAAGTTACAGTAATCAAAACAGCATGATAATGGCACAAGGGCAGACATATGGAACATGGCATAGAATTGAGATCTCAGAAATCAAACATCATATTTACAACCAGCTGAATTTTTTTATATTTTACTTTTTATTAAGGAATCATGAACTTACAAAGCAATCATGCATAATGTGCAGAATTCCTGTACATCACCCCACCAACAGCACTGCATTGTTGTGGAATATTTGGTACAAAGTATAAAAGAAAATCATCAAAATATTATTGCTAACTATGGTCTATAGCTTATATTTGGTGTATTTTTCCATAACCTACCTTATTAACACCTTGTATTAGTATTGTACATTTGTTATAGTTCATGAGAGAACACTTTCATATTGTACTGTTAACCACAGTCCATCATCAACCACATGCTTCACTGTGGTGAAATCCCATGTTTCATACACTCCATCAAAATAGTGCACTCAGTGACTGTTGGTTTCATTACAGAATTATGTTGTCATTGCCTCAGTAAGTTTTAGAACATTTTCCTTACTACAACAGAAAAAATCTCATACACCCCATTATTGTTCCTTAATATTGATATAGTACTGTCTCTGATACTGATGCAAGAATATTACAATGTTGCTGTTAACAATAATACATAATTTACATTAATTGTTTTTACCATGTACCACCTTATTCATAACACCTTGTAATAGTGATGTATATTTGTTATAGTTCATAGAACATTCTTGTATTTGTACTTTTAACACAATCCTCATCCACCACCAAGTTCACTCTCTTATACAGACCCTAGATCATACCATCTTACTTTCAATGAACATTTACATTCCCAGACTACCCCTTTCAGCCACAGTCACAACTATATATCAACATTGTAAGTTATACTCACTTTCTTGTGTTACCATCAACTTTATCTATTTCTACACATTTACAATCAACCTAATTAAAAATTCTACATACATCAAGCATCAGTACCCCTTCTCATCCTTCATCATATCTCCTAGTAACCTTACTCTAGATCTTATTTTTTTAAATACATGTTTTTATTATTTTTAAAGATACTTAGATAATATGAATGTTACATAAAAAATACAGGGGATTCCCATATGTCCCATTCCCCACACCACCCACAATTACCCACATTAATAAAATCCTTCATTAGTATGGTACATTTGTTACAATTGATGAAGACATTTTGGAGTATAGTGGATTATAGTTCACATTGTAGTTTATTCTCCCACACAATTTTATAAATTATGGCCAGATATATAATGACCTGTATCATTGCAATGTCATTCAGGACAATTCCCAAGTCCCAAAAATGCCCCCATATTACACCTGTTTTTCCCTCTCCTGCTCAGAACCTCCAATGGCCACTGCCTCCACATCAATGATATAAATTCTTCCATTGCTAGAATCACAATAAGTTTATAATAGAATACCAGTAAGTCTACTCTAATCCATCACTCATTCCCCAATCCTGAGGATTCTGGTATGTTGATGCCAACTCTACCTCTAATGGAGAGGAGGCTTAGATCCCATGGGGCAGATGTATGGGACTATCTTGCTTGCAGTTGCAGATTCTGTTCTTTGGGATGGTCATTGTCAGCCATCTTTTCCTTTTCAGTTGTCCTGGGTGAGTCCAATGAACTGGAGAGTAGATGTTACAACTTTGTTGAGATTCAAGGCCTTGCTGGCACATGGACAGTCCAAAGATTTAAGTCGCATGGACACACACTTTTCAACTCTAGTACTAACTATAAATTCAAATAGAAAGGGCAGAAGAGCCATGTGTAGGGAAACCACAACTGAGTCCAAATCTGTCACACTGGGGAGCATAAATTCCAAAGTAGGACCCACTAGGAGGGTGCCAAACTCCTGAGCTGTCTGCCCTGTCTATAATGTCTGGATGTCTCCAGAGCCCTCAAGAGACCTGCTATTTGTAGTAGTATTTACTTTGACAGTCAATGAGATCCTGCTGAGAAGTGCATAAACTTAACCTCTGGAATGACCTCCCAACTCACACTAAAGTCCCCCAGCCATATAAACTCATCTGTCTTTACCTTTTCCCCCTTTTGGTCAAGGTCTTTTTCTAGTTGCATTGCTAGCTGGTGCTTGGCAGTAATCCCTCAGTGCCAGGGAGGCTTATCACCAGGTATCAAGTCCCATGCTGGGGAAGATAATGCAATTATATGCTGAGTTTGGCTTAGAGAGAGGCCACACCCAAGCAAAAAGGAGGTTCGCAGAAGGCCACTCCCAGGCACCCTACAATTCTAGGCTATGTTTCAATTTCAAAAGTAAAGGTTCATAAGTACAGTCATCAATATCAAGCGCCCATCAATGAGCCATCCTCCTTCACTAGTCACTGCTCCTTTACTTGGGAGATTCTTGCTGTTCCATTAGAAAATGTGGCAGAGTCCAAAATGGGGATTTTTTTTTAATAAAAAAAGCTTTTTATTTAAGTTTATTATATATGTGCATGAACTTTTCTGTATCATTTTCTGCAATCAACACCCATATCAAGATGGGAATTTGATACACTTTTGGTTATTGTGTGGCTCTCCACCCACTGTGACAATGCCCCATGAACTCTTGAACACATTTATGTGCCAAGATGGAAATTTGATATGCTTTTGGTTATTGTGTGGCTCTCCACCCACTGTGACAATGCCCCATGAACTCTTGAACACATTTATATGTCTTATAGGTATGCCCCAGATGAACCTCCCCTCATGGATTCCCCATCACTGACTCCCCACACCAATGATCCTCCCCTGTCATAGATGTAAACATTCTGTAATCCAAAACTTCTTCAAAAATGAAGCCACCAAAATAACAGAATATTATTAGTAAGAAAATGAAATAATAATGATAGTTTTAAAAGTTAGAAACAAAATGCAGAAAATTAAAAAAAGATTTGGAACAATAAAAAATAATGAAGAAAAAAATTCTGACATTATGTCTTTCATCACTGTAAGATCTGTTGTCTTCTATGTATAGTTACATTTTCTTCTGTTTATTCCCCCAGTGTCTTATTTTTTTCATGTTGCATTCAAAGAAGCTTTAGTTACAGAAAAGTCATTTACAGAATATAGGGGATTCCCATATACCCAACACCCCCCACTCCTTTTTCCCTTTCTCCTCTTAATAACATTTTACATGTGCATGGTACATTTATTACAATTGATGTACAAATATTGAAATGTTGTTACTAACCATGGTAAATGATTTACATTTGGTTTACATTTTGTACTATACACTTTTATAAATTTTGATGAAATTTAACACAGTCTGTATCCTTCATTGTAAGATCATATAGTACAATTCCATCGCCCCCAAAATGCTCCATATTCCATCTCTTCTATTCCACACTTCCCCTTCCCCCAGGACCCATGGCAACCACTAAGCTTTACTCCTTCAAGAACAAGATTCATAGTTACTTGCAACAACATTGAGGGCTTGACAGACTGGCCTGTCCATGTATTTATTCTTCATATCGAGTTCATATTAGTGAGACTATACAATAACTGTCCTCCTGTATCTGCCTTTTTTCACTCAACATAATGTCCCCAAGGTTCATCCATGTTGTGCTATGCTTTTCAATTTTATTTCTGCTTACAGCAGCATATTATTCCAGCATATGTAAATATCATCTTTTTTTTATCCTTTCATCACTACTTGGATACTTCAGTTTTTTCCACCTTTTACCAGTTGTGAAAAATGATGCTGTGAATATCAGTGTGAATATATCTGTTCATTTCCTTTCTTTCAGAACTTCTTAATATATTCCTAATAGTGAGATTGCTAGCCATTTTATATATGAGTAATTTTATTTTATATATGGGGAATTGCCAAATTATCTTCCAGAAAGTCTCCACCATTTTACATTCCCACCAACAGTAAAGGACAGTTCCCATTTTTCTGCATCCTCTATAGCAATTGAGGACAAAAAATAGAGTCAACAAAACCAAAAGTTGATTCTTTGAGAAGATCAACATAATTGACAGACCCTTAGCTAGACTGACCAAAAATAAAGAGAAGATGCAAATAAATAAAATGAAAATGAAAATGGGGACATTACTACTGACCTCACAGAAATAAAAGAGATCATAATAGGATACTATGAACAACTGTCTGCCAACAAACTAGACAATGTAGATGAAGTAAACAAATTCCTAGAAACACAAAAATGAGCTACACTAACGATAAAAGAAATAGAAGACCACTGAAATAATTACAAGTAAAGAGATTGAAACAGTCATCAAAAGCATCCTAAGAATAAAAAATGCTGGATGAGATAGCTTCATGGGGAATTCTGCCAATCATTCAGAGAAGACAATACCAATCATGCTCAAACTCTTCAAAAAATTTGAACAGGAGGGAATGCTACTGAATTCATTCTATGAAGCCAACATTAACCTAATGCCAAAGCCTGATAAAAATATTACAAAAAAAAAAAAAAAGAAAGAAAATTACACGCATATTTCCAAATGCTTATAGATGTAAAAATCCTCAACAAAATACTTTCCAATAGAATTCGACAATGCATTCAAACAGTTATTCATCATGATCATGTGGGTTGTATCATAGTTATGCAAGGGTTCAGCAGAAGAAAATCAACCAGTGTAATACACCACATTAATAAATCAAAGCAACTGAATATTCTCACTGTCCTGATTTTGTGATCATCAGGGTAGGCTAAGCATTCACTGTATTAGAAACCATGCATGTGTTGCCAGACCTAGTTTTTCTCCCTAGGTCTGTTTTTTGGAATGCTCGTGATAAATTAAGCCTCATTTATTGTATGAACATCCTGTATGGGAAAAGACTGTAACTTTGGATATCTTTTGTCAATCTTAAGAGATATAACAGGGGGACACATGTGGCTAGGGTGGTTGGGTGTCCATCTCCCATATGGAGGGACCTGGGTTTGATCCCCAGGACCTCCCAGTAAAAATTTTAAAAAAATATAGGAGGCACATGGGCCACGAGGCCCCATGAGCAGGTGAGCCATCAGACCCCATGCATGGGTGCATTGCCAGGCCCCACATGCAGGTGAGCTGCCAGGCACCACGAGCGAGTGAGCAGTCAGGCCCTGTGCACAGGTGTGCTGTCAGTTCCCAAATGCAGGTGTGCCACAGGGCCCCACAAGTGGGTGAGCCACTAGACCCCATGAGGCATGCAGCAAGATGATGATGTAACAGGAGAGTGACACAAGGGAGAGCCAAGATGAGACACACCAAAAAACCAGGAGCTAAAGTGGCACAGGTGGTAGGACACCTCTTTCCCACATCAGAGGTTCTGAAGATCGAATCCCAGTGAAGACAGGAGGAGAAGGATGAGAAGAGAGGGCAGGAAATGGACACAGAGTTGCCCAGCGAATGGACACAGAAACAGCAAAAATAGGAGGGGGTAAAAATGGATAAATGTAAGTAAATAAATAAATAAAGCCTCAAATATATATATAGGGGAGGAAGATATGGACTATAGTTACTAGTAATATTTTGATGATGCTCTTTCATGATTTGTTAACAAATGTTGCACAACAATGCAGGGTGTTTGTGAGGGTGATGTGTGGGAGCCCTGTATGATGTTATGCATGTTTGTTTTGTAAGATCACAATGTTTACTGAACACTTATAGTTTATATATGTTCCTGTATGAATGATACACTTCAATAAATTGTTTAAAAAAATAAATCAAAGAAGAAAAATCACATGATTATCTCAATTGATGCAGAAAAGTCATTTGACAAAATACAACATCTTTTCCTGATTTAAAACAGTCTGAAAAATAGTACTAGAAGGAAAATTTCTCAGTATTGTAAAGTGTATGAAAAACACACAGCTAATGTACTTAATGGTGAAAGACTGAAAGTTTTCCTGTTGAGATCAGGAACAAGATAAGGATGACCACTCTCACCACTGATGTCTGCTACAGTGCTAGAAGTTCTAGCTATAGCAATCAGGCAAGAAAAATAAAAGGCATCCAAATTGGAAAGAAAGATATAAAGTTAAAAAAAAGGAAAGATATAAAGCTTTCACTGTTCACAAATGATATGTTCCTCTAAATATTAAGTCCTGAAAAATCCACAACAAAGTTACTAGAGCTAGTAAATGAGTTCAGCAGAATGACAGAACACATGATTAATACCAAAAATCTGCTGTGTTTCTATACACCAGTAGTGAGCAATCTGAGGAGGAAGTCAGGAAAAAATTACACTTACCATAGCGACTTAAAGGATCATATATTTAGGAATAAATTGAACCAAGAATGTAAAGAACTGTGTTAAGGAAATTACAATACACAGCTAAAAGAAATTAAAGATGATCTAAATAAATGGAAGGACATTGAATGTTCATGGATTGGAAGAGTAAAAATCATTAAATTGTCAATTCTTCCCAAATTGACTTACAGATTCAATGCAATCCACAAAAGTTCCAACAACCTTTTTTGAAGAAATGGAAAAGATAATTATCAAATTTATTTGGAAGGGTAATGGCCTCTCAAAGCTGGAAACATTTTTATAAAGAACAAAGTTATAGGACAGTCACTTTCTGACATTAAATCATATTACTTAGCTACAGTGGTAAAAACAGCATGCCTCTGGCATAAAGACAGACATATAGATGAATGGAACTGAACTCAGTGATCAGAAATAAACAATTATGTCTACAGTCAAGCACTCTTGACAAGGTTTTTATGCCCACCTACCTGGGTCAGAACATTCTATTCAACAAATGGTCTTGGGAGAACTGGATATCCATATCCAAAAGAAAGAAAGAGGGCCTGTATCTCACACTTAAACAAAATTAACTTGAAATGGCTCAAAGATAAAAGCTAGAACCATAAAACTCCTACAAGAAAATGTAGGAAAACACCTTCAATATCTGGTGGTAGGCGAGGTTTCTTAAACCTTACACCCGTAGCACAAGCAACAAAAGAAAAAATAGATAAACAGGACCTCATCAAAATTAAACACTTTTGTGCCTCAAAGGACTTTGTTAAGTAGGTGAAAAGGCAGTCTACTCAATGGGAGAAAATATTTGGAAACCACATTTCTGATAAGGGTTTGATTTCCATGTTATATAAAGAGATCATACAACTCAGTGATAACAATTCAAGCAATCTAATTTAAAAATGAGGAAAAGACTTGAATAGACATTTTTCCAAAGGGTAAATACAAATGGCCAAAATCACATGAAAATATATTGAACATCTCTGGCTATTAGAGAAGTAAAAATAAAAACTACAATGAGATACCATTTCACACCTTATAGAATGGCCATTATTTTAAAAAACACAGAAAACTTCAAGTGCTGGAGATAATATGGAGAAATAGTTACACACCTTCCCTGTTGATGGGACTGTAGAATGGTGAAGGCTATGTGGAAGACAGTTTGGTAATTCCTCAGAAAGCTCAATATAGAACTGCTGTATGATCCAGCAAT
This sequence comes from Cabassous unicinctus, assembly GCA_029593785.1. Lineage (NCBI taxonomy): Eukaryota > Metazoa > Chordata > Mammalia > Cingulata > Chlamyphoridae > Cabassous > Cabassous unicinctus. The sequence continues at coordinate 7,095 of JAQZBX010013152.1, read as the reverse complement.
CCCTCTTCTAGGAATATGTTCAGGAGAACTGAAATCAGGGACATGAACAGACATTTGCACATCTATGTTTACAGTGGTATTAGTCACAAACAAAAAGATAAAAACCAACTGACTTTTGACAAGTTGGAAAATATGTCTCAATTAGGAAAGAATAGTTTCTTCAACAAATATTGCTGGAAAAACTGGATCTCCGTGGCTAAAAATAGGAGGATGTGTATTTCATGCCATATCAAGTCAATATGGATCAAAGACCCTAATATAAAAGCTAGAACTATCAAACTCCTAGAAGAAAATGTAGGGAAAAATCTTTAAGACCTTATCTTAGTCAAGAGTTCCTTAGACTTTATGCCCAAAGCACAAGCAACAAAAGAAAAAATAGATAATGAAACATAAAAATTTAAAAATCTTGTTGTTCAAAGGACTTTGTCATGAAAGATAAAAGACAACCAACACATGGGAAAAAATATTTGGAACAACACATCCAATAAAGGATTAATATGTGATATATAAAAGAAATCCTTAAACTTAAAAACAAAAAACAAAAAAGGGAAATGAATGTGGCTCAAGCAATTAGGCCCCCAGCTACCATATAGGAGGTCCAGGACTCAATTCCCAGAGCTTCCTGGTGAAAGGCAAGCTGGCCCATGTGGTTAGCTGGTCTGAGCAGAGAGCTGGCCCAGATGGAATGCTGGCCCACGTGGAGTGCTAATCCATGCAGGAGTGCTGGCTCACACAGGAGAGCTGGCCCATGCAAGAGTGCTGACTGCACAGAGAGCTAACACAGCAAGGTGATGCAATAGAAAGGGACACAGGAGAGAAAATAAGAGACGCAGCAGACCAGGGAGCTGAGGTGATACAAGATATTGAGTACCTCTCTCCCACTCTGGAAGGTCCCAGGATCAATACTCCATGCTGCCTAAATAGAAGACAAGCAGACACAGAAGAACACACAAAGAGCAGACAGTGAGCACAAAAACAATGAGGGAGGAGAAATAAATAAAAGTAAACCTTTTATATATATATATATATATATATATATCATTATAAATGGGCCAAAGGCTTGAACAAACCTCTCTCCAAAGAAGATTTAGAAATGGCCAGAAAGCAAGAGAATAAATGGTCAACATAATTAGCCATCAGGGAAATGCAAATCAAAATTACAATGAGACATTTAACAGCAGATTTGAAGAAGTGGAATAAAGGCTCAGTCAGCTTGAAGACAGGGTCTCACAAAAATGCTTGCACAAAAGAAGAGAATAAAAAAAATTGAACAGGGTGTCAGGGAACTAAATGCCAGCAGGAGACATGCAAAAATATGTGTCATGGGTGTCCCCCAAGAAAAAGAGAAGGGAAAAGGGGTAGAAGGAATATTTGAGGAAATAATGGTAGAAAATTTTCCAATTGTATTGAATGACATAGATATTGATGCCCTAGAAGTACAACATACTCCCATCTAACTAAATCTGAATAGACATACTCCAAGAAACATACTAATCAGAATGTCAGATTTCAAAGACAAAGACAGAATCCTGAGAGCAGCAAGAGAAAAGTGATGCATCACATAAAAGGGATGTCCAATAAGATTAAGAGCTGATTTATCATCAGAAACCATGGAAGCACAAAGCCAATGGAATGGTATATGTAAGATACTGTTAGAGAAAATCTGCCAGAAAAGAATCTTATATCCAGCAAGATTGTTTTTCAAAAATGAAGGCAAGTTTAGAATATTCAAAGATGAACAGAATTTGAGAGATTGTAATGAAGAGATGAGCTTTGCAGAAAATATTAAAGGGTGTGCTACAGACAGAAAAGATAGAAGATATAGATTTGGAAGACAGTCTAAAAATGAAGATAATATCTCTAAAAATAACTGAAAGTGCAAAGTGAATGGTGAAAATAAAATATGACAGATAAAACCCAATGATCTGCCTTTACAGTAATAATATTGAATTTAAATGAATTAAATTCAATGGAAAGACAGACAGGTGGAACGGATAAGAAATGGACATTCCAAGATCTTCTACTAGGGAGTAGTTTCTTAAAACTTATAACCCAAAGCATGGGCAACAAAAGAAAAAATAGATAAATGGGACCTCCTCAAAATTAAACACTTTTGCACTTCGAAGACTTTTTCAAGGGTGATAAGACAGCTGATTCAATGGGAGAAAATATTTGGAAATCACATATCCAAGAAGGGTTTAATATGCATGATATATAGGGAGTTAGTAGAACTCAAAAATAAAAAAATAACCTGGTTATAAAAGGGCAAAACAGTGGAATAGACATCTGTCCAAAGAAGAAATACATATGGCAAACCAAACCAAACCAAAACAAACAAACAGACAAAAAAAAGCATGAAAAAATGTTCATTACTAGCAATTAGGGAAATGCAAATCAAAACTACAATGAGATATCATTTTCCACCTATTAGACTGGCCACTGTTAAAAAGTCAGAAAATTGTAAGTGTAAAAGACGGTGTGGAGAGATAAAAACACTTATTCACTGTTGATGGGAATGTAGAATGGTACAGCCACTGTGGGGGACTTTTTGGCCATTCCTCAGGAAGTTGAATATAGACTTGCTGTGTGATCCAGAAATAACATTACTAGGATATACCCAGAAGAACTGAGAAGAGTGACATGAACAAACATCTGCAACCCGATGTTCTTAGCATTGTTATGCACAATTACCAAAAGTTGGAAACAACCCAAGTGTCCATCAACTGACAAATGGATAAGCAAACTGTGGTGTAAGCACACGATGGAATATTATGCAGTGGTAAGAAGAAATGATGTCGTGAAGCATATGGCTACATGGATCAACCTGGAGGGCACTATATTGAGTGAAGCAAGCCAGACACAGAAGGACAAATATTATATGATTACACTATTATAAACTAAGTATATTGGGTAAACTCATAGAGTTAATAAATAGAGTACAGGTTACCAGAACATAGAATGAGCATAGAGAATTTTAAACTGATGGTTAGTCTATGCAGAATCAGTAAAAAAAGTTTGGAAATGTTTAGAACTGAATAGAAATGGTGAAATACATCATAGTGTTTGTAACTAGCAGAGCTATTATATGGGTACAACAATGGTTGAGAGGTTAAGTCTAAGATCATATATATTACTAGAAGGAAAGCTAAAAATATAATATGGGACCATATAATATAGTGAAATATCATGTAAAATACAAATATGTGTGATATTGCATATATGACTGTTTTTACAAAATAAAAATACAAGTAAACTAAAGAACCAGAAACAGAATAGCAGCTATGTATTGCAGAGGAAGCGTAGAGAGATTGAGAAGTGATGTGCTTTTTTTTTTGTTTGTTTATTTTTTGTTTACTATTATTGGAATAATGAAAATCCTCTAAAAATGAAGTGATGAATGTACAACTATGTGATTAAACCAAATACCGATAATTGTACACTTTGGATGAGTTTATGCTTTATTAATATGTATCGATAAAATTGACTTGTTAAAACTACAATGAGATACCCTTTAACACCCATTAGAATGGCTTGTATTAAAAATAAAAACAGAAAATAACAAGTTTGGAGAAGATGTGAAGAAAGAGGAACTTTCATTCATTGCTGTTGACAATGTAAAATGGTGCAGCCAATGTGGAAGACAGTTTGGAAACACCTCAGAAAGTTTTTTATAGAATTATCATATGGCCTGGCAATCCAACTACTAGGTATAAACCCCAAAGAATTAAAAGCAGGACCCAAGCAAATATTTGCACACCAATGTTCTTAAGGGCATAATTTACAGTTGCCAAAAGACGGAAGTAACCCGTGTCCATCAGTGAATGAATGGATAAATAAATGGTTATATACACACGATAGAATATTTTTCAACATTAAAAAAAAGAATGAATTTTTGACACATGCAACAACATGGATGACAGAAATAAATCATCTTGAGTGAAATAAGCTATACTCCAAGAGCAAATATTGTGTGATCTCACTGATATGAAATAGTTATAATCAAAACACTTATAGAGAAGTGGCATGGTTGTGTCAGTTTAAAAGGGCACTCACCATCTCTCTCACAAGGGATGGCTGAGTGGGCGTAGGATCTTGCCAGAGTGGGCTATTTGGGGAACCCACAGAGTGGTGGGCTTTGGGGCATTGATCTGGAGTGAGCTGGATGGGGGATAGGTTGCTCAAGGTAAAACGGTGAATTTCTCACTCTGTGGCTGGAAATTGTGGATGGCTAAGCCCCACCGTAAGGGCAGGAAGCCATTGTGAGCTCTCACTCCTGCTGGCCACCCAGTGGAAGGGAGCATTTTCCAAGAGTTGGAGGTTTCTGGTGAGGGGTGGAGAGGGGTTTCCTTTCTGTGGGTTTGGTTGCCTGGACCCCATTTGAGCTTTGGGGTGCATATTGGCCAGCTCAAGGTAGCACCAGGAAGAGGAGAGAGGCAAAGCTGCTAAGGCAGCCTGATTTACCTAACCACCATGGGATAGAGAAACTTGGCCTGGGAGGGGGTGGAGTCAGGCAATTGACTAGCCCTGTGCTGAAAACTATCAAAATTTCAACTCCTCTAAGGGAAGCAGGCAGTAGGAAGTGATTAATAATCTTCCAAGAGCCTATTTAGGGTACCCTGGGAGGAAGGGGTGGTCTGTAAGAGGGTTGAAAGTCATTTTTCTGTGGTGAGTTCGGTTGCCAGAGTCCCATTTGAATTTCAGAAGGGAACTCAACCTGCCCGGGAGAGGTGAGTGGGTTATCTGGTCACACAGGCTATTTCATCCTGCTGCCCTGGGAGAGAAAGCAATAAAAATATAAAGGGGGCAGAGACAGACAGACTCCTAATAAGCAGGAATCTACTAAACTGCAAAGTCAAACCTGCGCAAGGGAAAGTGACTGGATAGATTTCTGAAGAGCTAACAGACACAATGAGAAAGGATAGCTCAGTGGAGGAGATTCTGCCCTGAATATAAGAGGTCCCTAGTTCAATTCCTGGCTCCTCTTAGAGAAGTGATCTACCAGGATAACAAACATCCAGCTGATACTTTAGGACAGAAAGAACATAGACATTATTTTCGTATTGGGTTTCTTGTTTTTCCTAAAAAAAAAAAAAAAAAAAAGTTACTTAAAAAAATTTTAACTTAGTTTACTCACTAAATCCTGCTTCAAAATGTGCATAGGTTCAGGTTGAAGGATAATTGATTGATGAACACCAGCAGCCTGAGAAGCTCCTCAGGGGCCAAAGAGGGAAGGCTGTTGTTCCTTAGTTTGTGTTTGACTGCTTGCTTGTATGTTTGTTTTTCTGTATTTTTGTTTTTCTTTCCTCTTTCTCCCCCTCCCGCCCTTTTTTTTTCTTTCTTTTTTTCTTAGTTAGGTGCTGCTGGCTTCTTTCTTGTTTGCTGTTTCCTCTTCCTTGATTTCCCCATTTCTGTGTATACTGATTTCTTCTACCAATGCTATCTCTTTTCCTTCCTTCATCTTTCTATCTTCTGCTTTCCACTGTTGTTCTTACATTCCTCCTCTCTTTGTTCAGTCCTCAATTTTTCTGGTTTTTATTTCTATCTCATATATTCATTTTTCTTTCTTTTATTAACTTTTCCTTTTTGTCTTTTCTATACTCCTTCTCTCGCACCTTAGCATTCTGGCATTTTAATTCATTCTACATATTTTTCTCTATTGGGTTTCTCATTCAATTTGTAGGTACTCCACCTTTTTATTCCCATTACTATACACTGTTTACATGGGTTCAATATTCATTTTCCTTGGTCTTATATGGTTCCTCTTCTATCTTTTACTATTATTATTACTATTATCCATTTTCTTTTCTTACCTCTTTAGCTTTCTCTGGCCCCAATCTTTTTCCTTCAAGGGAACATAGACAACAGCAAGAAAATAGAATAAGAGAAATAAAGTCTCAAAGGGAAAACTTAACACACACACCAAAACAACAACTAAATAAAACCCTAGAGTAGAGAGAGAAGCTAAAAGGATGACCAGACAGCAAAAAAAAATTACAAACCATACCTACCAAGAAACAGGAAGTCATGGACCAGTCCAATGAACAAACTAAAATCCAGGAAAAGATGCAGAACATTGAACAACAAATCAAAGCTGTCCAAAGAACTAATATGGACCAACTTAATGAAATGAAAGGAAGAGATTAATAATATTAAGACACTGGGAGAACATATTGAAGAAATTGTAAACATACTTAAAAAGATAACAGATACGATGGTGATGAATGGCACAATCCAAGAAATCAAAGACACTGGAAGCACATAACAGCAGATTTGAACAGGCTGAGGAAAGAATTAGTGAGTGGAAGATAGTGCATTTGAAATCAGATAGTAGAACATATAGATAAAAGATAGAAAACATCCAGCAGGAGCTTAGGGAATTGAATGACAACATAAAACTTACACATATACACATTATAGTCATCCCAAAGGAAGGAGTGAAGGGAAAGGGGACAGAAGGTGTGTTGGATGAAATAATGGCTGAAATCTTCCCAACCCAATTGAGGGAGATGGGTGTACATGTCCAGGAAGCACAAGGCACCCCAAACATTATAAATCCCAACAGGCCTACTCTAAGACACTGTCCAATGCTCAAGACAAAAAGAAAATACTGAAGGCAGCAAGAGAAAAGAGAATCATCACATACAAGGGAAGCTCAATAAGATTAAGTCCTGATTTCTCATCTGAAACCTTGGAGGCAAGAAGGCAGTGGCATGACATAGTTAAGGTACTAAAAGAAAAAAAATTCCAGCCATGAAATCTCTATCCAGCAAAGCTGGCAATCAAAAATGATGGAAAGTTCAAAATATTCACAGATAAACAGATTAAGATAGTATGCCAATAAGAAACCTGCCCTTCAAGAAATACTAAAGGGGGAAGCGGATGTGGCTCAATCGATAGAGCCCCCATTTACCATGTGTGAGGCCCCAGGTTTGCTTCCCAGGGCCTCCTTGTGAGGGCAGGCCAGCCTGCGCAGCATGGTGGGCTGATGCAGTGGGACCTCACAGCAAGGGGGAGATAAGCAGACATGGAGAAAACACACAGCAAATGGACACAGCAAGCACAAGCAGCAAGGGGGGGAATAAATAAATAAATAAA
>JAQZBX010013151.1:0-40234 GCA_029593785.1 Cabassous unicinctus | reverse complement strand
CAACCCTTTTTTTTTTTTCTCTCAGAGAAAGTCTATAGCTTTCATTAGTTTCTCAAAGGAGTGTTATAAAAGGTGAAGGACTATTGCTCTACGACCAGGCAGCAGCCTGCCAGCATGCATACCCATGGGTGGAAGGACGCTGGTGCAGTTAGGGCAATAAGACACAAGATCAAGAGGCCTAGAAGGAAAAAAGCCACAGCCAGAAGAGGAAAATAAAAATTTGTACTCGATTTTTCTTACAGTTTAGCACGATGTATTTTAAAATACTAATTAAATAAATGAATGAATTAGTTTACATTTAAACTGGTTAGAACCTGTTTAAGCCCAGTGGTCAAGAATCCAGACTAGTTTAACACATGCAGGCCTATCTTTAGCTCATTTCAAAAGCAAAGTTCAACAAGAGACTGGAGGAGTGCTGAAATTAGTTATTATTTAAGAACAGATTCTTTTAAGGAATATTACAGCTCTTGAAAATATAGGTATGACTTTTATTGTGATGGGATGTAAAGAGATATGAAGTGATACTTGTTGGTCCGTTTCCCTCTCATCCCACTTGCTAAAGAGAATTCTAACTTTGATGGCTCAGTCTAAATACTCCCTTACCTGTAAGGGATGTTCTGAGTCTTCAGCTCAGTTCCTGACCTTTTGATGGGGAGAATAGGAATAGTAGGTAGAAGGAGATGAAGAATTGCAGGCATGGGATTGGTTTGTTTGTTTGGATGAGCGAAGCAGAAGAACTCACATAAAAACAAAATGAAATCTGGAAGAGGGTACAGGAGTCAAGGATAGCCCAGGGCTGGGTAGGGCAGATTTTATGGTTGTTAGTTTAGGAATTGAAAGAGCTACTTTGAACAGTTACTAAGGAGGAGAAATGTTGAGAGTGAAAGAGAATGAGGGTTTTAAGAAGTGTTATTATGAGTTATGAATTGGACCCCTTTGATCTTCTTTGAGACATGTCAGCATAGATTTGAATTATCTTTAATAATTTTTTTTTTTTTTTCCACCAGTAGGTCCTGGGAATCGAACCCAGGTCCCTCCATATGGGAGACGGACGCCCAACCACTTGAGCCACATCTTAATAATTTTTGATTGCTAGAATATGCATATATGAATTTGGCTTATATCTGGATGGAACCAAATGGGCCTCTGGTTTTATGTGGATACATGAAAAAGGACTTTCCATTTACATCAAGTAGCGCGATAATTAACTGAAGTACTCAACTTCTCCATGTCAAGTCCCTAATTTCTACTCCAATGCCCCTAACAATTAAAATATCATACCATATACAATTTATTCACCTTTGATGAGACCAGTCAGGGTATAATAATGGATCTCTAACAAGCATATTTTAAGATTAAAATAGATCATTGAAGGTACTCTCATCATAAATATAACACTTTGAAAGAGGAAAAAAATATCAATATCATGTTACCATCCCATCGATGACTTTTCCAAATACCACATGTTTGCCATTTAACCAGGTGGGCTTGGTCAAGGTGATAAAGAACTGAGAACCATTGGTGTCAGGCCCAGCATTGGCCATGCTGACCCACCCAATGCCATAATGCTTCAGCTTGAAATTCTCATCTGGAAATGTCTCGCCATAAATGCTAATACCTGAGTAAGACAAAACAAAAAGGAGGAGAGTCAGCAGATTCATCTAAAAGCAAACTCTTCAAAGGGATGTATAAGGCTCTAGTGAAATCTGCTACCAGGACCCTGCAGGAGGTGGGGATGTGGAAAAGATGGGCAATCATAAGGAGAAGCAAAGGAGAGGATAAGATAGAGCTCCTTAAGGAAACTGGGTACCAGAGCCTGAAAGAAACAAGCCTAAAATATGGCACTAGGGCCACACCCTGACCTGTCAGGTCAATGATTTCACCCTGAAATGAGAAGGCAATGAGGACAGGATGACATCTTAAAGCCAGGTGCAAAGATGGGTGAGCCATGCTAGTGGCTCAAGCTCTGTCCTGTGGGCAGATCACTTGGAGATGTGCTGAGTTCGGGTACAGTGGGTCACTCCTCCCTCAGCACCCAACCAGGATGCACCAAGCACTTAATATACACCCTGAGGTAACAGAATTAGTATTCGCAATCCCATTTTCAACAAAACTTGGAAACAGCAGAGCAGAATTTGGACATCTGACTTTCTGACTCTGGAGCTGTGCTCATTCCTGCCTCAACACTAACAGCAATAGCACCTAGCCTGGGAGTCGTTAGGCACGATGACTTCAGGGCCCATCAGGACACAGAGCGTCATGACAATTGGGAGCACCCAGTGATCCAACTTTAAACAGAAGAATCACAGGGAGGCTTGTGGTCTGGAGTTCTAGCAAAGCAGCAGGTAGAACAGAACAGGTTTTCCCATAAAACAACAGGTTTGCCCCTGAGCGGCATATGCCCCATTCTCAGAGTGCCTGCCATGGCCATTCTGAGGGGCTCCTTATCCATGAGTGGGCAATCTCAAAAACCTGGCTCAGCTGGAAGGAACAGAAGTGATTATCAAAGGCAAGTGACTTTTAGTAGGTGGTTGGTCAGGGCTATATGAGGTGGCCTGGCATAAGAGCTCTGCCCCAAAGAGGGGTCTAAATGCAAATGGTCCAAAAGGTCCTCCCTCCAAAACTCAGAGAATCTTAAGATGCATGCACATGTGCATGCACACACGCCCACACCCACACACAGTGGGCAGGGAATGTCAGGGAAGAAAGAACACAACAGAAAAGAAGGTAGAGTAAAGCTCAGTCACCATTCCTGTTGGGCCCTGGGGCAGGAAGGTGGGATTCCAGCACCAAGGGGAAAGGCACGAGAGCTACAAGGTATTCCAGTTAAACCTGACTGTGCAGCAGCTGGGGTTGCTTCCCTGAGAATCCTCAGCAAACCCCACTAACTGGAGTGTCCTGAACACGTTTCTCTGCTCCATTTCCATCCTCCTACCTTGCAGCATTTTCGTCAGAACTAAAAGCAATCTTCACAAAGTATCCAACAAATCAAAGCATTTAATGGTAGCTATTTTTGTTATAAATAAACCATTGCAATAAGCATAAAATTAGAAAACAGTGCTTGTGTGTCTTTAAAAGTTAGCAACTTAATATCTCCAAAGCCAGTACTTGCTGAATTAAATATCATAAACCCAAAGTAAATTTAAATTCTGTGTAGTTACATATATAGTGTGTGCTCAGGAAAAGAACGCCCTACATTTCTAAGGGGAAAATAGTCCATGGAAACTATAATCGATAATGAGAAGAAATAAGCTGAAGGAGATGTGAAACTCTAGAAATTTAACTATTTGTTCTTTATAGAATTCTAACTTTGTTTATATAAAGCCATACGGTCAATTGAAATTGTATGTTTATATTAGAGTTTTAACAACTCAACTGTTACTTTATAAGGTTTTTAAAAAATTATTGAAAAGGCTGACAATACAATGCAGGCACTTTTGAGAGGAGGGGCGAGATTCACCTGTGATCCTGCCACCTACACACCAGTCCTGCCTTTCTAGCATGATGTCCCCACTCTCGCTCCACTCACATCCACATTTTTAGCTAACTGCCATCCCAATGTGCACATAGTTTTATATTCTACCTTTTTCTTCCAATGACAGACTTTTTTTCTGTTTTGCTACATATAGTAGTCTAGCATTTTAATAGCTGCAACATATTCTCCCGTGAATATATCTCAACTACAGAAAGACAATGAACCCCCAAACAACACCATTTAAAATTAGGAAGGCTCACTTGTTCATACCGACCAAGATTATGGCAGATGAGGTCCCCAAAACTCTAACCTTCTTAAAGATTAGTTTAGTTATCTTTATGACTTTGTTCCTTAAATCTGGGGGTTCAATTTAGGCTAATATATTGCCTCAATCATAGATTTCAGTTTGGTAAGCAGGAAGGAGAAATACAAAAAATAACGTTACCTCCAGTGCCATCTCCAGCAGTGAAATCTCCTCCCTGAATCATGAAATCTTTGATGACACGATGAAATTTGCTTCCTTTATATCCATATCCTTTCTAAAGAGATTATTTCAATTCAATATATAAGTAGATATAACCCATACTGAAAGATAAACCCCAGTGTTTATCTGGAAATGACAAAATGAGAGAATTAAACAAAATATCTACAGAACTTGGTTAGGTCCCAGCATGATGTTGACACCCCTCCCAGCACTCCCAAAAATGAGCTGTGGAAGAAAGGAATTCGCATGATAATGAAAAAGAGAACAATCTGCATTCTCACTTGATGACTGTTTCCACCCAGTTTCTAGATGCCTAAGGGCACTGGGTGTCTGAAGAATTCAGATTTTATAGGAAAATAAAGTGAAATAAGATAAGATGTTACAGGTTCATCTGTAAGACTAATTTTCCCAGAAAACATCTTTGAAGGAAGAGACAATTTTGTGCATGGTTAAAGGAAATAAAACCAAGACTTACCTCTCCAGTTGCCAGAGCGATGAAATTTTCCACAGTCTTAGGCACAACTTTTCCAAACAGGCCAATCACAATTCTGCCAATCTCTTTGTCTCCAATCATCACATCAAAGAAGACCTGCACATGGTTGAAAGGCAGAGTGGAAGCCACATATAAAAGATATATCAAAATTAAAACCTGAAAGTTGAACCACATGCAGAAGCCTTGCCCATCAGTATTTTATAAAGAAGTTACGAAGGAACATGATATAAATTAAGGGGGCTCTAAAATAATTTTGTGGGTGCATTTCACTCACAAATATTCATACAACAAATATTTCTTGAGCACCACCTATGAGGCAGGCACTGTACTAGATACTGGATTCAAGTCTGATTCATTACTGTTAGAGACAGACAATGAACTAAGAATTCCACTTCCCCACCATCCAAGATGAACACTGCTGCTCCTTCCAGTTTCCCCACTTTGTAGATGAGGTTAGAGTGGAAACTGTTGCTCTTGTGAAAGGTAATGCTCTCTAATCTTGGCAGGATAAAAAACTGTTGAGGAGAAATATAGGTTAACCATCCAGATTAATTTTTTTTGTAACTTTGAACAGTGCAAAATTCCCAGTGAGTTCTCAAAGATGTCTGCTGTCAAGAGGACCACAAAAAAAGATCAAAACACACACCAGTCCTTCAAAACGCCAGCCACTCACTTCCAAGCACAATAAGGCACCAGGTCCCCCCACCCCAGTCCCAAATACAACAAATGTTACACTCAGGTCCTGACAGAAACCATTTACCCTATAAACCTAAACACTGAATTCTGTCATCATGTTTCCAAAGATACAAAAGTAGACATTGTTCTTTCTCTGTCACATTTTAGCACAGGAGAAAGGGAACACATATCCAGAAGTGTGAGTCACTTTTTCACAGATAAACCCTAAAAGTTCTCTTTGGACATTTTTTAAAAACTGTTTCATCTGAAAAGAAGCTATACACATTTTGCTTTAGAAATCACTGTGTTAAGATTATTTGAGACAGAACACTTGAAAAGGCTGTGCAGTCAAAGGGCATTCTATTAGCACATTTAGATTATATGAACCAATTTACTGTTTGAATCGCTAAAAAAAAAAAAAAGACATTCAAGAGATGGCTTAAAGCAATATAAGAAGGGTTGTCAAAGAAAAAAGATGTCTTACAGTTTAGAAAAATCACTAAGTAAAGACTGTCAAGCTTTAGTTCAAGACAAGAGCTTCTGCCAATACATCAGTACTTCTGTCACAGGGTGATGTGATATTTAGTGTTCCATGTGGCATTTTACAATATTTGCTGCTTTCTGCATGCATTATTGTTTACTTAATAGAGCTTTACAGACGGCACCACCCCCCACACACCCACACACACACACAAACCCTGGCCCTGAGATGAGGCAATCCAGTAGAGGAGAAAAACTCAACAGTGGTTTGGGTATAGGAAGCTGCATCAACACAGCAAAAGCCTGGTGGGTGCAGAGCTCTATCACAGAGAAGCCGGTTCCCCAAACGGATTCTCAAGCCAAGGTGTATAATTTCAATAACAGGCAATGAGGAAGCAGCACTTAAGGAAGCACTGTATAAGACACCAGAAAATCTTCCCAGCTTTGAAAATGAAGAAGACAAAATAAAGCCTGTGAATTTTAGAAGGCAAGGAGAATAAAATCTAGGAGAGCAACATGAGAACATGAAGAAAAAGTGCCTTTCACTAGGCAAAACTGCAATAAAAACCTTATTTTTTTACACAAAGCCTACTGTGCATATTTTTTTCCAAATTGCAGTGCCTATATGTGAACCTTCAACTCCATGTATGAGTATAAGAAAATATAGCAGCTCTTCAGTTTTCCCAACTCTAATGGAAATAAGATCAAATCTTATTTGGTCAACAAGTATTTATCAAAGACCTACGTAAAAGGCAATATGAGGGGCACAAGTTGTACAAGAGAGTCCCTGTACTCAAGTGGCTTATAACAAAGGTATAGGACAAGCAGGTGAATAACCACTGGACAAGACAGCATGTGGCAAGTGCCCCAAGAACACCGTATACACAGGCTGGAGAGATGTTAAGGATGAGAGAAGACCTCATGGAGAAGCTGAGAGGTGACCAGGCCTGGAAGGATGGGAGTAGTCTCTAGGGATAAGCATTGATCACGAGCCTCACCTGGCACAGTTCCTTCTGGAACCAAAGCATCAAGGCAGGAAATGTGGTCTGTGTACAGAGAAGCAAGACAACCCCTCTGGTCACAACCCAAAGAGGGTGAGGAAGATGAGGCTGGGGAGACCTCCACCAGTTCCAAAAGGCAGGAGGATGCCAACCTAAGAGGTCCGTATTTTGCTAGGCAACAGAGAGCAGGGAAAGCACAGGACCTGAGCAAGGTCTGGGGAATATTACTCAAGTAGGGTAGGGAAGAAAGAGAATCTGGAGGCTCTTACAACAGTTAAACAACAAGGTCATGATGGCCTGCACCAGGGAGGTGGCAGAGGGAATGGAAGGAAGGGATAGAGAGGAAAGGCATTTAAAGGAAAAGACTAGAGGAGGGAAACAAACAAATTAGTTGGTGGTATCTCAAAGTGCTTTACCTACATGATCTTATATAATAAATCCTCACCACATCCTTGGCGGGCAGGTACTATTATCACCAATTTACAGATCAGGAAAATGGGGATTAGGTAGGTTAAGTGACTTGCCAAGGTTTCCCACCTAGAAGTATGAGAGCCAGAATTTCAACCCAAGGCCGCCTCCACTTAAACTATGACTTACAGTTAATGTGGGCCTCCCGGTCTAGACAGGGAGCCCCTGAGGAGTAGAAATGGTGCTTTTAGATCCCCAGTGCCCACCACAATGTCAGCACAAGTAGGTACTCAATAAATGTCAAATGGGTCCATGTCAGTTGATACTTAATGTGGATCAAGGCAGACATAGCGAGACAAGAGGTGAGGGTGGGCTAGCGTGGCTGCCAGGCAAATCCTCTCGCTACCCACCCCCTCATCATGAGATCCATCTCTGGCTTTCCTGAGTGCTCTTGTGAACCAGGCGCTGTGTGAGGGCAAGGGAGAGGCTATAGAACTCAACTTCCCTCATGGAGCATACAGTCCCATGGAAGAGTAAACACAAGTACATGATTGGCTATAATATAAGGGAAACTGGGCTTTATAAGAAGACAAGGACAGATAAAGTGCCAGGTGGTGATTATCTGTGGTGATGAGGGTGGGTTTCCTGGGAGAAGTGATATTTGGATTCCATGTTGCACTTTAGGGGTGAGGGGGGTCACTATTTTTTCCCCTCCAGGTTGCCATTGAAAGTTATTTGAAAATTATGGGGGCATTGAAGGTCAGAGGGAGGCAGGCAGAAGAGGGAAGAGGTACTCACACAGCTTGATCCAAACCCTTGCAAGGCTAATCCTGCTTCCATTTCCCAAGTAACTAGGGAAGACACTAAGTGCAAGAGCTATGAGGTCAAGGAAAATTCTCAAACCTAGCTCCACCACTTATTGGCTGTGGGACCTTGGGCAAGATAATTAAACTCTGCACTCTGGTTTCTCATCTGTAAAATAAAGATGAGGGTTCCTTTCAGACTAGGCTGTCACAGTAGGATTAGATTAACACAAAGATTAATTAACACTAACAATTGACCTCTTAAATCCCAGACTTGGGCTGAGCACTTTACCTGCTTTATCACATCTAATATGTACAACCCTGGCAGGTAGAGATTATTTCTGTGTCCATTTTGTAGAAGAGGAAACTGAGCCTTAACACTAGACACTTGCCAAAGTTACCTAAGCTGTGACATGGGTGCAGCGGGAAAGATGGCAGTGTTATTTTGTACACTCTCAGCGTGTGGCCCTGCACAGAACCCATGGTATTAGCTGGAAAACGCGGGGCCTTAAACGCCAATTCAGTGGATTCTGAGACTATTGAGCCAGAGCCCAAGCCTCTCACCGGGGCAGCACGCTGCAGGGTGGCCAGGAAGTGGGAACTGTGGGTGAGGTTAGAGTACAGCACCTCACACTGCTCTCATTTACAGATACTTATTTTTAAGCTAAATCAGAGGAAGAGGGAAAGAGGGCTGGGAAAAACAATACATAGAGCAATGGCCAATTAACCTACTTTTCTGCACTCACAGAAATCATTTTTAATGTCTTCATTTTCCAATACATTTAGTTTAAAAGTTCACTGAAAAGTAATTCAACCGAGCTGAATCTCTAGAAGGCTCGCCTACACAACTAGCTTTTATAACTTAATGATAAATCAGATGTAAAAAAAGGAGATATGTTAGGTGAATAGAGCACACGTACACGCTCACTCAGGGAGGGCAGCGGGAGGCTAGATGTCAGGAAGCTCCGACCCTTTCCTTCCCGGCAGCATTCAACCTAGCTGCTAGCTTACTCCTCTCTCAGCTCACTCTTCAAGTGGTTCCCAACTCTGGCTCTACATTAGAATCTCCCAGAAAACTTCTAAAACATAAGGTACTGCACTTTTTCCTCCCAGGCTGCCTGAGGATCCATCGCCATCATGAACAACAACTATCTGGACCAGGAAGCTCATGACCAACCAGCCACCTCAGTGGAAACAAGTGGTCATCCACGCCTTCACCCTGGGAAGGCAACAGCACCTAAGACAGAAATTCGGAGAAAACTAGCTAAAATGTAAAGGCTACACCAGATGTCATCTTTGTATTTAGATTAGAACCCATTTGGTGGTGACAAGACTGGCTTCGGCATGATTTACGATGCCTTGGTTTATGCAAAGAAAAATGAACCCAAACACAAGAGTTGCAAGACATGGCCTGTATGAGAAGAAAAAGACCTCAAGAAACAGCAAAAGGAAGGCAAGAACAGGATAAAGAAAGTCAGGGGGACTGCAAAGGCCAATGATGGTGCTGGCAAAAAGTAGTACTAAGGATTCTGCAGTGCACAAAATATAAAAACTTGATAATAAGGTACTGGGTCCCAGTAAAAAGATTGTGACTTAATTGCTCTGGGGTGTGTGTCTGCCTTGGGTGTATTTAAAAAGCTTCCTGGGTGAAGTTTGTGCCAAATATTGTAGAGGACATACTTATGCTAAAAAATCACTGTTTATTTGAAATTCACATTCCTGTATTTTATCTGGCAACCCTACTCCCTTCCCCACATACCCACCTAAATCATCAGCCAATCTTCTCAGTTCTACCCCTAAAACCTCTTTCACATCCATCCCCCTCTCCCCATCTCCAACATTACCATCCGAATCCAAGCCACCATCATCTGGATTCTGGCATGAAGCCCTGAATGGCCTCCCAGTCCACTCTCCACTGAGCGACCACAGAAATCTTTTAAAAGCATATTGGAGGTCGTCATTCCCATGCTTATAACCCCGTAGCCCCTCTGACCACACTTAGTAATAGTACCAGCATACTGAACGATCCCCAGTTCAGCTCTGTGGCCAGTTCCCAACGCCAGATGCGCCCAAAAGATAGAGGGACTGGGATTAGAATCAATTAAAACAGCCAAAATTTAATTCCTCTACTCCTCCACCTCCTGGCATGGCTTTCTGCTTACTCTTCTGCAACATCAATTACTGGGCTGAACCTCCTTCTACCCACCCCCATTGTCCTCCCCTTTCCTCGGGTGGGTCTGCGGTGGAGGATTTTGGCATTCTAATAGTTCAAAAGTACTATTTCCACTGGCAAACACCGTAGTGATTTTAAAGCCACTTTCAGCTGCGCCCCCGCCCTCTTCTATGACCCAACGCCAAACGTTACTGCTAAGTGGGTTTTCTAGAAGTGGTAATCATGGGCATCAAATCATTACCTCCCTTCCCTCCCCGCCCCCCCCCCATTTTCCTTGCACCCTCCCATTACCCTTCTAACCTAGGATAAATATACTGAAAATAGAGCTGAAGCGGTGTAAGTACGAAGCTGTAAAGAGGTGGTCCATGGCAAGGTTTTTTGGTTTTTTTCTTTGCTTTGCTGTTCCAGATTAAAAGCCTGGGCCAGCTTACATAGGTGCCTCCTTTGCGGTGCCCAGCACCACTCAATGCCAGGGCCGGCCCACAGCCGCATAAGTCTAAGAACGCCGCTCTCCTTCTCGCGGGAGGACCACCGTTCCTAAATATAGGAAGAGGACAGTCTCGTTCCAGCCAGAGGTTCGAAACTCTGTCCAGACACCGGCGCGGCTGGGACTGAATCCCGGCTCCTCCAGGTCCTGCGACATCGGCAGCAGGCCGCCCTGCTGCAAGCCCCGGCGGCCCAGAGCGCGTCGGGCCCCCCGTCCCGACTCCCCCACCCCTACCCCCGCCTTCCTCTCGCGGCTGCTCCCGAGTGCCCGCCACGCCGGAGGGAAGTACTCGGGCTGTCTCCTTCCTGGAAATAGGGCCCGGCGGGTTCCGGAAGCCTCTCCTAGACCCGTGGGCGCTCACGTCGGACCACCCATCCGAGACTAAGCGATCCAAACAGCCCGCGCCGGGGGTGGGCTAGGACTCAGTCTACCCAGGGAGGGTCGCCCCTCCGCGCACGGCAGCCCACTCCCACCTAGCCCCGCGGCTGCCTCCCGTCCCCCTGCGCCCCAGAAGCGTCCTCCTCGCCGACTCTGAGATAGGGGTCCCAGTCTCCAAGCATCCCCATCCCCCCGGCCGGAAGGAGGAGCAAATTGGTGCCCGCTGTTCGGTCACCTTGGCCGTCACCGAGGGGCCTCGCTTGGAGACGCCCGAGGCCCCAGAACCGGGCACGAGCGCGCCGAGCCCCACGCAGAGCACCAGAGGCAGCAGCAGCCGGGGACCCAGAGCCATGGTGCGCGGTGGTGGTGATGGCAGCAGCTTGGGAGCCACCACACTTCGGGACCGTTGGCGGGGCTCCTGGCCGGCTGCGCCTGCGCGCTCCCGGTTGGGGGCCGGGGGTGGGATTGGGAAGCCGGGGCAGGGCGGGGACCGTGGACGTGCTCCTCCCAAGTTCTGCCCGGCGACCCGAACTGTTTCCCAGAGGCGAGCGAAGAGAAAGTAGCCAAAGTCCGACAGCCGCGGCCGCGGGGAGTTCGCTGGGCGCCCGGACCAAGAGGGAGCCCGCGCTGCTCGGGCGCGGAGCTGGGGCGCTGGGCGCAGCAGGCGCACCTTTCAAACTGGGTGGTAGCGCGCGGGGCTTTCCCAGAAGTTTCCGCGCTCGCTGGTCTTTAACAGGGACGGAATGTCAGGGACTCTCCGGGATCCGGGTCCTCCCGGCAACTTGGGTGCCACGGGGCAGGGCCTCTGAGGACCGGTCTCCGCCCGTGACCGCGGCCGCCGCCGAGGAGCCTCCGCCCCGGCTGCCGTTCCGGTGTTGCAACAGAACCTTTAGCTACGCTTTGGACGCTTCTCAGAACTTGAGGCCCTCTGGATGGGTTGAGCTCGATTTCACAAGATGAATTAATAGCCTTTATAGAGATAACTCCCGTTTGAGGAGGATTGAAAACTGTTGGATTCACAGTTCCTTTGCACTGGAAAAACTTTTAACTCGATTTTAAGTACTTGGGAGATGATTCTGTGATCACTATTTACCATACAGCGCAGCTCTCACCTACACAGGCCCAGAATCATGGCCAGATAGAATTCTTTTGTGTGAAAACAAAGTCGATTTTTAGGTATACGCGTGAGATGAAATTTTTACTAACTTGAGAATGATGTTAAGGAATTTTATTTAATGGTATCGGGAAGTGCCCATTATATTTTTAAATGGGAAACCTGGGTTGCAAATCTGCATAAAAATTCTGGTCTCAACTGTGAAAATAAATATTTAAAGGAATTTAAATTTTTTGAAGGAAATGCACCATTTATAGTAGCTATGATGATATAATTATATATTTTTGTGGCTTCTGGGTATTTTTCTGATTTCCCAGATATTCTACAATGAGTATCTAAGAATTCTGTAACCAGAAAAACAATATTTAAACCTCATTTCTATTTTAATTCACACTTAAAAGGAACTTCTTGAAACTTTTGGAGTAATATCCTTTAAATTAACTAAAAATTAATTTTCTCTTGATTTTTTTAAAAGCAGTGGTTCTATGACTTTCAAGCCAAGACTTCCCCTGTGTAAGCAGATAGGATTCCTAGCTAAGTGTAGATCTAAAATTACACTGGAACCATTTATTATAGATAAAAGGAGGAACAGCTATGTCTTAAGGGTGGGCCTTAACACTTCTGAACTGTTTTGATATTTAAGCCTAGTGAAGGCTTTCCTCCTCACTGCCACCCCATAAAGAGAGTTTCCCTTTCAGAGCAAACCAAGCCTATCTTTCAGAGCACTTATCCCACTGGGTGATTGTCTACTTTTATCTGGATTCATTACTGTAATTGTTTTTGTCTGCCTCCACTATCAAAGTGTTAAGTACCACCAGAGCAGGGACCATGTCTGTATTTATTCCTGTTTGAGGCCCCCAATCTAGTACAATGCCTGGTATATAGTGATTTCTCAATAAATGTTTGTTGAATGAATGAACATGTCTGCCTAATATTTTTTAAATGTTTTTATTGGGAAGATTAATACAAGTAAAGAAAAGTGTACATGGAAATGGACAGATCAATGAATTATCGCAAAGCAAACTCTTCCTCAGATAAAGAAATGAAATATTTACTAGCTCTCCAGAAACCTCTTTTAGAGCCCCTCCCAATCACTACCACTCTTCTCCAAATTAACCACAATCCTGACTTCTTATAAAACTATAGTTTACTTTTGTTTTAACTTTATTTGAAGAAACTTATAGTACGTATTCTTTTGCTCAAACTTATGCTGGTAAAATTCATCCATGTTGTTCCATGTAGCTATATTAGGGTATAGTATAAGGTAGGGGTCAAATTCATTTTTTTTTCCCATATGAATAGCCACTTAATCCAATACAATTGATTGAAAATCTCTCCTTTATCCATTGCTCTGTAGTGCTGCTTCTGTCATGGATCAAGTATCCAAACAGGCATGGGACTGTTTATGGGCACTCTATTCTGTTCCATTGGTTTGTCTTTTGGCCAATATCACACTGTCTTAATTATAATAGCTTTATAATAAGTCTTCATATTCAGTGGTACAAGTACTCTCACTTTGTTGTTCTTCAACAGGTTCTTAGCTGTTCTTGATCTTTTCCATGTCCATATAAATTTTAGAATCAGCTTGTCAGTGTCCACAAACTGAGATTTTAATTGGGACTGCACTGAATCTATAGATAATTTTGGAAAGACTTAGTATATTTACCATATTGAGTCTTTCGATCCATGGACATGGTATATTCTTCCATTTATTTAGGTCTTTAATTTCTCTCAGTAAGATTTCAGTTTCCTGCTGAGGGCTGTGCATATATTTTGTTAAATTGATTCTAAGGCATTGATTTTTTTAAGCTATTGTAAATTGTATCTTTTAGACATTTAATTTCCTCTTTGTTGCTGTTATAATGCATAAAAGTAATTTGTATATTGACCTTTAAATATCAAATTTGCTAGGCTTTATTGCTAATTCTCATAGTATGTGGGTTACTTAGGATTTTCTATATATTATCTGTGAATAATGACAGTTTTATTTCCTTCTTTCCAATCATTATGTCTTCTATTTATTTTTCTTGACTTATTGCACTGGGTAGGACCTGCAGTATAATAGAAGTGGCAATAATGGGAGTCCTAAAACGCACATCTATGGCCAATTGATTTTTGACAAGGGTGCCAAGTCCACTTTAAGGGGAAAAAAAATAGTCTCATCAACAAATGCTGCTGGGAAAACTAAATATCTACATGCAGTAAGAATGCAAGTGGGCCCCTAACTCACACCGTATGCAAAAATTAACTCAGATTGGATGAATGACCTAAATATAAGAGCTGAAACAAGAAAATTCTTAAAAGAAAACATAAAGAAATATCTTCAGGACCTCGTATTAGGCAACAGATTCTTAGGCTTTACACCAAAAGCATCAGCAACAGAAAAAAAATACATAAATTGGACTTGGTTAAAATAAAACATTTTGTGCTTCAGAGGACATTATCAAGAAAGTAAAAAGACAATGTACAAAATAGGAGAAAATATTTGGAAACCATATGTCTGAAAAGGGCTTAATATCTACAATATATGAAGAATTCCTACAAATCAACAACAAAAGGACAAACAACCCAAATTAAAAATGGAAAAGGACTTAAATAGACATTTCATCAAAGAGGATATACAAATGGTACATGAAAAGATGTTCAACATCATTAGTCATTAAGTAAATGCAAATCAAAACCACAATGAGATACCACTTCATACCCGCTAAGATGGCTATCATTTTTAAAATGGAAAATAAGTGCTAGTGAGGATGTAGAGAAATAGGAACTCTCGTACATGGTTAGTGGAATGTAAAATGGTATGGCCACTGTGGGAACACTTTGGCAGTCTCTCAGAAAGTTAAACAAAGAAACCTAAACATAGAAACATAAGCCATATGACCCAGCAATCCCACTTATTAGGAATATATCCAAGAGAATAGAAAGCTGGGTCTCAGATATTTGTACACCAATGTTCATAGCACTATTATTCACAATAGCCAAAAGATGAAACAACCCAAGTGTTCATTAGCAGATGAATGGATAAATAAAATGTGGTATATCTATACAATAGAATATTATTCAGCTGTGAAAAAGAATGAAGTTCTAATAAATGCTACAACATGATGAACCTTGAGGACATTACATTGAGTGAAATAACAAATATTGCGTGATCTCACTTATATGAAATAATTAGAATATGCAAAATCATGGAGTCAGAAATGAGAACTCAAGTTACCAGGGGCCAGGGGCCAGTGGGAAATGGAGAGTTATTGCTTAATTGGTACAGAGTTTCTGCTTAAGGTGTTAAAAGAATTTTGGTAATAGATGGTGGTGATGGTAGCACAATATTGTGAATGTAATTAATACTACTGAATTTAATACTTGAAAGTGGTTAAAATAGGAAATTTTATGCTGTATATATGCTACAACATTTTTTTTTTAGTTAAAAAAAACACAGTGGCATTTTCTTTCCTAGGGAGAAGAGCTGTTGTTCAGGGAAAGGTGAGCACAAATGATTGTCTACCTTGCTCCTTTGGAGTCTGTATGTATATATGTATATATATATATATATATATATATAAGCATCCCCACCATCTATTTTCACTATCATTGTCTAAAAGAGATTTTATTCCATGGTAAAGAGTTAACTGACAGAATCAACATCATGTCATAGTGTTAAATGGAGGATTTTTATTTCTCAGTTAAAGAAGCAGCAGCTCAGTTATTCAAAAACAATTTCACAACCATAATTCACATTTCCCCTCTGTATAATGAAGCTGGCATCACCTTGAAAATATTTTAAAAGAAAAGAAACTGAAGGTAGAACTAAATTTGTGGAGCACAAAGCAAGGAATTTATATAAAACTAAGATAACAGCATCCCCAAAAGACCAAAATATCAGGGTACATGTGGGGAAATTCTTTCATTTACAATTTAGAGATGTTGATTGAGAGCACATCAATAAACAGGAACACTAATACATCTTTTGTAAAAAGGACAAATGTCCTAACATCATATATATTGCTCCACAGAAAAATACTGCTTCTATGAAGAGAAGTGATATGCCAGGGTTTCTAGGAATTTCTTTTATATGAATCATTCAAAGTGCTAATGATTGCTGAAATAAAGTGAAAAATTCTACCTAAAAAAAAAAAAAAAAGTGGACATCCTTGTCTTGATACCAAGACATCCTTGTCTTGATTCCCAATCTCAGCAGGAAAGCTTTCAATATTTCACCATTAGGTATGATTATATTAGTTTCCTCAGGCTGCCATAGCAAAGTACCAGAAACTGAGTGACTTACAACAACAGAAATGTATTCTCTTATAGTTCTGGAGGCCAGAAATCAGAAATCAAAGTGTTACATGTCTGCAGGGTTGGTTCCTTCTGGGGGCTGCCAGCAATTCTTGACATTCCTTGGTTTGTAGATTCATCATTCCCTTCTCTGTCCCTGTCTTCAAATGGCCTGGCCCTCTGCCTGTCTTTGAACCTCAAATCTCCCTTTCCTTTCTTATAAGGACACCAGCCATTGGATCTAGGCCCCACCCTGCGTCCAGGATGATCTCAACCCAAGAGCCCTAACTCCACATCTGCAAAGACCCTATTTCCAAATAAGGTCACAGTCACAGGTATCAGGGGTTAGGACTTGTAAATATCTTTTGGGGGTGAGGGTAGAAAACCTTTTCAACCTATTAGAGTGATATTTGATAAGTTTTATTGGGGATAGTCTTTTTCAGATTAAGAAAATTCCTTTCTATTCCTAGCTTTCTAAGAGTTTTAATCATAAAATTAATGTTGAATTTTTTCAGCATCACCTATTGAAATCTATTGACATAATCATGATTTTGTCATATTCTGTTAGTGTGGTGAAGTGCATAAATTTCCAAATTTTTACCCAACCTTGCTTTCTGGAATATGTCCAAATATGTATTAGCCTTTTTATACATTACTAGGTAAGATTTGCTAATATTTTTATTTACAAGCTTCCCAAATACAGGGGGGAAAGAGGCTTTTCTCCAGAAGCTTGTATATTCATGAGTGAGACCAGCCTAAAGTTTTACTTTCTTGGAATGTCCTTGTCAGTTTTTATACTAGGGTTATTCTGGTCCATAACATTAGTTGGCAAATGGTAGCTGTCTTTCCTTTTCTCTGAAAAGGTTTGTGTGAGATTTTCATCATTTCTTCCTTGAATGTTTGTTAGAAGCCATTTGGGCCTGAAGTTTTTCTACGTAGTTTTAGCTACCATTTCTAAATTATAGATTTAAATTTTAAAATAATGCATTCAAATTTTTCTGTTTCTTCTATTGATTTATATAAGTAGCATTTTTTCCAGGAATAATACATTTCATCTCTATTTTAAAATTTACTTATATAAGTTGTTTAAAATGTCTTTTTATGCTTTTATAGGTATGTAGGACCTATTGTAATGTCCTCATTTTCTTTCTTGACATTGGTTATTTATGTCTCTTCTCTTTTTCATTGATCGATTTCACCAGGGAGTTATCCATTTTATTACTTTCTTTAAAGAACGTATTCTTGCTTTTGTCTATTCTATTTAGCTTTATTTCATTAATGTATGTTCTTAACTTTATTATTTCCTTCTTTCTACTTTCTTTAAGTGTAATTCAATGTTATCTTTCTATTTTCTTGAGATAGTTTTTAATTTTTTAAAAAATTTTAATATGGTAACATAATATGTATTGTATATATATCATAAAATTTGCCATTTTACCCATTAAGTACACAATTCATTGATTTTAATTACATTTACAATGCTGTGCAACCATCACTACCACCTATTACCAAAATATTTTCATCACCCCAGAGAAAAACTCTTAAGCAATAACTCCCCTTTTCCTCCTCCCTCCAGGCCCTGCTAACCTTTAATCTACTTTCTGTCACTATCAATTTGTCTATTCTTGATATTTCATATAAATGGAATCATACAGTATTTGTCCTTTTGTGTCTGGCTCATTTCATTCAACATGATGTCAAGGTCATTCCGTGGTATAGCATGTATCAGAACTTCACTCCATTTACGGCTAAATAATATTCCATTGTATGGATATAGCACACATCCCTTCATCTGTTGCTAGGCACCTGGGTTGTTTCCACTTTTGGCTCTTGTGAATAATGCCGCTACGAACATTGGTGTACAAGTATCTTTTGAGTTCCTGAGATAGATTCCTAATTCCTTGATTTTTTTAGCCTGTCTTCTTTTATAATACTCTACATGCAATTAAAATAAGTACAGCTTTAGCTGCTTCCCACAAGTTTTGATGTATATTTTGTTCATCCTAACTTCATTTAAAAATACATCCTAATTTAGATATTATTTCTTCTTTGACTTGTGCGTCATCTAGAAGTACTGTACTGTCTTAATTTGCCAGGACTGCTGTAACAAAGTACCACAGACTAGTAGGCTTAAGCAGGAATTTTTTGTCTTACATTTTGGAGGCTAGAAGTCCAAAATCAAGGTGTTGAAGGGTCATGCTTTCTTTGCAGCCCGTAGTGTTCTGGTGGTGGCTTGCCAGCCATAACGCAATCTTTGTCTCCGTCTCACGGCCATCCCTCTCCCCATTTGTCTCCTAACATGGTGTACAGATTTCCTCTGCTTTTAAAGGCCCCCAGTCATACCTGATTAAGGCCCACCCTGATTCAGTTTGGCCTCACTTTAACTAGTAACCACTTCAAAGGTCCTTTCTACAAATGGGTTTACAGGATGTGGGCGGGTGGGGGTGAGGGCTAGAACATGTCTTTGTGGGGGACCTAACAAATACTTTATTTCTAAAACATGACTTTTAAAAAATCTTTTTATTAGCAATTTCTAATTCAGTTGCAATGTGATTAGAGAACATACTCTGTATGGTTTCATTCTTTTAAACTATGTAGAGACTGGCTTATGATACAGCATATAATCAATTTTTAAAAACCGTTCCCTGTGTATTCTGCCTCTGCTGGGTTCAGTATCCTACAAATGTCCATTAGAACAAGTTTGTCAATCATGGGTTTCATATTGCTATCCTTATTAACTTTTTATCTCTTTGTTATAATAATTACTGAGGGAAGTATATTAAAATCTTCCATTAAAACTACAGATTTTGAATTTCTCCTTGTAGTTCTGTCAACATTTTTCTTTATATATTTTTCTTTATGTATTTTGAGACAACATTATTGACTCCAAACAAAACGACAATTATCTTCTTGAAAAACTGAATTTTTTTTTATCATTATGAAGTGTCCCTCCTTATTTCAGTAATGCCTTTTACCTTAAAGTCTGATATTTAGATAACTCATCTTCCTTTATGTTACTGTGTGCAGTTTGTCATTGTATGTGTGGTTTATCTTTTTCTATGATTCCACTTCCATTCTTTTCTGTGTCCTTATATTTTAATACATCTATTTTAAACAGCATAAATTGTTTTTGTTAATGATGTTTGATCATCTTCATCTTAAATGGAACAAGCAGGTTGGTTACACTTAATGTATTCACTTATATATTTGGGTTTAACATTAACATCTTTTTTTTTTTTTTACTTTTTATTTTGAAATACTTTCAAGCTTACAGGACAGTTATAAAAATAATACAAAACCCATACAGAGAACTGCAACATATCCCTAATCTCCTAGATGCCCAGATCCATCAATTTTAATTTTTTGTCACATTTGCTGCATCATTCCATGTATATCTATCAATTTATCATATATCAATCCATTTTCTGAACACTCAAGTATAGATTGTATACATCATGCTCCTTGAACACTTAATACTTCTATGTACATTTCCTAAGAACAAGGATAGTCACTAATGTGAACACCTTAAGTGCAGTTATCAAGTGCAAGTGCAAGAGACTTAATATTGATATAGAGCTTACAGTCTATATTTCAATTTTTCTCATATGTCCCTTTCAGCCTTTCTTCATCCCTTGCTATATTCTATCCAGGATCAGGTATTGCATTTAATTGTTATTGTCTATTTACTCTCCTTTTTCTTTTTTAAATTGTGGGGACATATATACAATATATACTTTTCCTATCTCAACCACTCCCAAGTGTACCGTTCAATGGGATTAATCACATTCACAATATTGTGGTACCCTTACCACCTTCCATTACTAAAACTTTCTCATCTTCCCAAACAGAAACCCATTATGCATTAACTTCACATTCCCCCAGCCCCCTACCTGTGGCGACCTGTACTTTAATTTCTGTTTCTATGAGCTTGCATATCCTGTGATATTTTCTTTGTAGTTACTACGGGGCTTAAATTTAACATCGTAAATCTATAATACTCTCATTTGCTTGGATACCAACTTAACATCAATAGTATACACAAACCATGTTCCTTTACCCCTGTTCTCCCACCTTTCTGCTGTTCTTGTCACAAATTACATGTTTTTACATTATGAGTCCAAAACCACTGATATATCATTACATTTTATGCATTTTGCCTTTTAGATACTCAGGAAGGAAAAAATGGAGTTAAAAACCAAAAGTACAATACTACTGGCATTTATATTTATGCATGTTATTACCCTCTCCATGCGGCTTTGATCTACTGTCCATTATTCTTTCCTTTCAACCTACAGAACTCTCTTCAGCATCTCTTGTAGAGCAGGTCTAGTGTTGATGAACTCCCTCAGCCTTTGTTTATCTGGGAATGTCTCCCTCATTTTTGAAAGAGAGTTTCACCACATATAGAACTCTTGGGTGGGAATTTTTTGCTTTCAGCACTTTAAATATGTCCTCCCACTGCCTTCTTGCCTCCATGGTTTCCAAAGAGATATTGGCACTTAATTTTATTGAGGCTCCCTTATATGTAATACATTGCTTCTCTCTTCCAGCTTTCAGAATTCTCTCTTTATCTTTGTCATATAACAATCTGATTATAATGTGCTGCAACATGGGTCTATTTGGGTGAATCGTATTTGGAGTTCATTGAGTGTCTTGAATATGTATATTCATGTCTTTTGTTAAATTTGGAGGGTTTTCAGCCATTATTTCTTTGAATATTCTCTCTGCCCCTTTCCCTCTTTCTTCTTCTGGGGTTCCCACATGTGTATATTGGTGAGCTTGCTGATGTTCCACAGTTTTCTCAGGCTTTCTTCACTTCTCTTCATTCTTTCTTCTTTGTGCTCCTGAGACTGAATGATTTCAATTGTCTTATCTTCAAATTCACTGATTCATTCTGCCAGTCCCAGTCCTTTGTTGAACCCCTGTAGGGAATTTTTGATTTCTGTTACTGTGGTCTTTAGCTTGGTTTGGTTCCTTTTCATAATTTCCATCTCTCTATTGATACTCTATTTGTAGTTATCTATCATTTTCCTGATTTCTTTAGCTCTTTGTCCATGTTTTCCTTTAGCTCTTTGAACATATATAGTACCATTTTTAAAAAGTCTTTGTCTGTATGTCCGAGATCTGGTCCTCCTCATTGATGGTTTCTAATGCTTTAATCTTCTTCTTATCCTTGGTCATTGCTTCACATTTCTTTGTATTTTTTTGTAACCTTCTGTTGGAACCCAGACATTTTGATATTTTAACATGTTATTGTTGAAATTTAGACACTGCAGCATCTGTTCTTTAAGCTTATATCCAGCTATTAGTATAACAGAGCTTTCCTTGAACACCAGGAGCTAATAGAAAAAAAAAAAGGAAAAAAAAAAAAAGACCTTTCCCAATTTTTGCAGATTAACCTGTGTAAGTGCTCTCTTTCAGGGCTTATCCATACAATGGGCTGTATGAGAATATCAACAGGCCAAAGCATAGTGGCCTCTATGATCCTTTCTGTGCATGCATCTTGTCTGGTGCATGCACATGTGGCTTTAGGAATTCCCCCCATTTACACAGCTACAAAGATCCTCTCCTCCCTAGGAAATAGTTCCCTCCCTGTCCTAAGGACTTTGAACTAGTGGATTGAATGTTGTAGTTTTTGCCTGGGAAAGTTCTTTCCAGTGTTAGAGTGAGGGCAGCAGAGGCGTTCAGCCACCCAAGATTGTCAGAAGGTACTAAGGCCTACTGGCTGGAACCAGGGTTCAGGGTGGGATGACTGGAAGTCTCAAATTGTCCTTGTCTTCTTCATAACACATTTTTCTGGAGCTAATAATTTACTTAAATGTTCTTGCCTTTATGGGATGCACCTGCCAAATTTTCAGTGACAAAATCTTCAAGGGATTAAAAATTCATCTTGCTTTTATTTACCAGGCTGGACAAAACTGATCAGCACTTAATGACAGGTGGGCAGGTGATGCCCACTTCTCGCCCTGCTTGAGCTCCTTCACAAACCAGCCAGAACAGGAGCAGCGACAAAGGCATTTGCTGACACTTACTCTGGCTGGGCACTGGGGTACAAAACGAAGACATGTGGTTCCTGCCCTCCAGGAGTGTCAAAGTCAGGATGCTGCACATGAAAAGAGGTCATAGCTATGTAGAGGAACATTTCTTGCATGCCAAGTGTGATGGTTAAGTTCATGTGTCAACTCAGCAAGGTGATGGTGTCCAGTTTTTTGGTCAAGCAAGCACTGGGCTAATTGTTACTGTGAGGGTATTTCTTAGATGGATTTGACATCGTTAGCCAGTTGATTGCATCTACAAAATCAACAAAGGAGGTTGCCCTCAGCAATGAGGGAGTTTCCTCAAGCAATCAACTGGAGGTCTTAAAGTGAGAACTGAGGATTTCAGAAGTCAGAAAGAATTTCTGCCACTTCTTCAGCCAGCAGCTTCTCCTGGGGAATTCATCAGAGTTTTCAGCTTGCAACCTGCTCTTTGTAATTCATACTTGCCAATCCCCATGGTCACATGCGCCAAATCATATAATACATCTTTTAAGATATATAAATAGCTGTATATTTATATATATTACATCTGTTTACATGTAATAAGTATTTATATAGAGAACTCTCTTAACATTTCCTGTCAGTTCTGTTTCTCTGGAGATCACTGACTAATACACCAAGTGAATGGCATAGAAAGCATGGGGTAGGATTCAGCCCATTGAGAAAGACTGCAGAAAGGAAGTCTAACCTTCATGAAGTACCTGCTGCGGCCACATAATGTCTCCTTTAGCCCTGTGAGGTAACTATTGCTAGAAACAGGTAAAACTGAGGAATTAAATTTCCTCTGAAACTTGAATATGCCTACTTCCGTGAAGTTCAAGTGTGATGGAGGTTTCACAAATATCTACTTTAATCAAAGTCATTGGTCAAAAATGGTTAACTTAGGAAACATGGAAGCATCATTGGATTTAAGCGTGATAATTGGTAAGGGATGAGAAGTGGAAAGCAAGTGAATATGGTTCTTGTAACATAAAGTGAAGTCATAAATTGATTAAATATTGACTATATTCCAAAAGTAAAGAAAATCTCTTTGTGCAAGGAAACTGAAAATACGTGTTGTGAAACTTTGATGATCTCTGCTTCATGCAGCATTGATCTGAGTGCTGGATGTGTCCACCTTGACAGTTAGGGCAACCTTTTTAAAAATTCTTTGGAGACAATCTGTTATTAAATTGATCTGTATATTTATGTTCTGTCCTATTTAATGTTAT
Source organism: Cabassous unicinctus (assembly GCA_029593785.1). Lineage (NCBI taxonomy): Eukaryota > Metazoa > Chordata > Mammalia > Cingulata > Chlamyphoridae > Cabassous > Cabassous unicinctus. The sequence continues at coordinate 16,736 of JAQZBX010013151.1, read as the reverse complement.
TTACTATTCACCAAGGCTGCCAACTTTTAAACAGTCATGGTATAAATGTTTGTGCCTAAACCTTTGCTGATAGATGTGCTTTACGTAACAGTTAGTGATGGAGTCCATTAACATGAAGCACTAAAACACAAAAAGAAACTAAAGAGATTTATAAGCATATGAAATGCCCTCACCAGAGACAGTTAAAATAATAAATCCAAAGTAAAGAAACATTCGTGAAGTTACTATGAGCAGATTTATCTACTTCCAAACATGTTTTGTGGAACTGAATCTTACTACATAATAAGTTTAATTTAAAAGATAAAATACAAATCAACCCTCATTCATTGTTATGACATTGTATTTGAGGAAACCTACTACGGTAGAAGAGAGAAATCCCACTTTAAACATATCTATGTCATTTACATTCTTAAGAGAAATTGCCTGAGTAATTTTTCTTTAAGAATTGAAAATTTGGGAAAGCTCAAATAATCACTATTTTTAAGTGTTATCAAATGACTCCAGCATTATTGTTTTACAAAAGTATCCAATTCAGAGCCCATTTGCTGGTAGTAACAGTAGCCTAGAAGGCAAATTTTTCTTGACTGCAATTTGAGTTATAATTAGTATCCTTAGAAACAAACATCCTCCCTGCCCCCAAAAAGTTGGCAAAGCAAAATGGTGGCATCTATCTCCTCGTTAAAACATCAGAGTGACAAACTCCATGTACTATTCTGTTTCAAAAAGTTCCAGCTTTTTTAAACACTGGCATTCTTATCATTTTGTGCATTAGGTGCTGGCCACTAGCTGACAGCATCTGTGTGGATTTCTCCTTGAATATCTTTCCTTCCATCAACTGATAAGCAAGCATTGCTCTTGCTCAAGAAAAAAAGCTGATAGCACAAAGTTGAAATTGTTACAATGTTTCCTCTCTTCTTGTTTATGTTGTAGTCGTAGTTTGCTTGTTTTTTCCTATTTGAAGGTGGGTCTAGTGGCTTTCCGAGCTTTCTCAACCTGAGCTTTCAGTTTTGAGATGGCCTGAGCGCTTGTGTGGCAGTTTAATATGCTTTTCTTGGAGAGAAAAGACACTGGTATTGTAAATCTAGGCTCTATTCACTGTCATAGGACTAATCCATGGCCATAAAATTAGACTCAAATATAAGATAAACTGCAAGCCACTGTTTTCACATCAATCTACACAAACAACGTAATACATTATTTAGGAATGAAAATAAAATTCCTAATTGTTCCTTAAACATGTGGCTCTTGGTATAAGCCCTTTATGACAAATATTTTTGAGCAAATTTTTTTCTGGTATGCAATATTTTTTTTACAGTAGAAAATGTTTAAAATTCAGAAAACCAAAAGGGAAAATATTCGAAGTTCCAATACCCCAAAGTAAACACTGTTAATATTTTGGTGTTTTTTCCTTTCAGTCTTTTCATCATTCTGCTCATCCAGCTTTGCATTCTTTTCTATTTTCATTGAATTCAATTAATATACTGCTTTGCAATGTCTTTTTTTTTTCATTTTGAAAAAGTTATGTACTTTTTTCCAAATATTAAAAAAAATTTTTTTTTTAAATTTGCAGTGTCTTTTATGATGATGTGTAAATTATGGGTTTAAAATAAGTTTTTTGGGAGATTCAAGATGATTTAGAGAAATGAAAAATATTTAACTATTGTCACTCCTGCAACAAAATAACTGGTTAAAAAGAAAAGACTTTCAAACTTTATAAAAACCACATGATAGTTTTAAAATTTAGGAGCTAAAGATATAGAATGTGTAAAGGTAGCACGGAAAAGTAAAGAGTCTTGGGCTGTTGGGAAGGGAGTGGAAACCCAGTCACCTCTCAGGTAAGCATGCTCTGTCCCTCAGCCCCTCTACAGCCACACTGTTAGCTCCTTGTAAATATCAGCACTCTTCCCCGGTGTTGCTTTGTGCAGGGTTACTGCCTCTGTCAGCAAGGCTGGGGAAGAAATGCGCGGGCCGGGGGAGGGGTCGTATATGGCAGAAATGCCCTGCCCCATCTGCACTGCTTTCAGAGTCCTACGATATCAGAACAGGAAGGACTTTTTGTCTAGCACCTCTCGCTTGACAGATAAGAATGCTGAGGTCCAGAGAAGTGAAATAACTCAGCGCAGAGCTGGCCTTGTCATCAGGCAGGGATCCTTGGGGACTTGGGGGCCCCTTCTCCAGCTCTCTGCACAGAGGGCTTCCTGCAGAGGGCTTCCCAGGCAGTGCTGGCCCAAAAACTGCCTGGTTTCCAGTGTACCTGATGACAGATTTTTAAATAGGAGGAAAGGAAGGTTTGTTCCCCCTCTAAATCAAGGGCACATCATAAACTGATTTGAATGATTCTGAAAAGCTTCTATGTTTTCGATTCCATAAGGAAACATGCAAGAAAAGCTTGAAAACTGAAAGTTTTCAATACTAGGACGCAGTAAAGACCTGCTCAAGGCTTGACATAAATCCTGGAATTTTAGACTCTCAAAGCTGGAAGGGACATTATATAAGTGACATTTTGTTATGAGTGGATGACTTATAAGCTACAGTTAGATAAAACCAGAGGTAATTGATTTCATCTTCAAGAGTTTACTAAAAACTCCCTGCTTTCAGAAACAGTTATTGCAGAAATAGTTTTTAATTGTTCTGAACTGAACTCCAAAAAAATACCAGTAAGAGATGTAATTGGTCACAATGATGGCTGTATTTGCCTTGTTAAGAAGATGGGTATCGAATGTGGAATTTCTATGTCACCACTGAATGCTTAATTGTATCAGCTCTGAATTTACCCATGTATGACATATTATTTAATAACTGTAAATCCCCTCATCCCAATTTCTAATGAGACTTTGGCTGCTCATTCCATCCAGAGATGGAGAGTCTCCACCTCCTTGAATCTGGGCTGACCTTGTTTGCTTTGACCAGTAGAATGCTGTGGAAGTGAGTCTGTTTGAGTCCTAGGCCTCAAGGGGCCTTGCTGCACCACCTTCTCCCCCTTGGAGTAACTTCTAGCCTACAGGAGAATGGCGGGCTCCCCAGCCAGCAACAATTGCCACACCTGTGAGACTGGGCAGCTTTGACCTTCCAGCCCGGTCAACCATGCAGTGAGCACAGGCAAAACCAACAGAGGCACTGCCTCACACCCACAGAATTGTGAGGAATAATAAAGTGTTCTTTTTAAGACACTAAGCTTTGGGGTGATTTGTTACACAGTAACAGATAACTGAGACACTGTCACAGTCTTTTCATCTGTAATTATGATATAGGGCCTTATTTGCTTAAGGGAATCCTTTGCAATTCCCTGCAATGTTCCACTGTTCCTTACTGTAGGGAAAGCTGTTCATTCTCTTAAGAAGTCTTCTAAGGTTAGTAGTGGAGGGAAAATTTTGTGTGGGGAGCGCTGCTCCTCCCTTCCTCTCTCCCCACCGTCTTCCTTCTAGCATGGATATATACCCACACCCAGGTAAGGCTGGACCTACAGAAGACTTGAGAATAAGTGAAAGGGATATATACATCCCTTTCCTTGCCTGAACACTCATTTGCATTTCACTGTGTCAATTCTCACTACCTGTGTACATGGAATCCTCCTTTAAAGCATACATATTCCACAGTCACACAGCTAGTAAGGGTAGAACCAGGACTCAGATCCAGCAGTCATACTCCAAAGCCACAAAGAGTCACGTGCAGAGCTCCTAGATGTGGTTATCTTAAGAGTACCCGTGTACCAACCCGTTCTAGTGGGATTTCCCGCTGCCCTGGCTCATCACCTAACTCCCAGCCTCCCTACCTGGCTTACCTAGATGGTGGGGGAAAGAGTCTCTAGACTCCTAGAGTCCAGGTCCAAGTTTGGGAGCTTCCACATTCCAGATGAGGAACTTGGGGAATTCACATACCCTTTAGGGCAGTGAAATGTTCTTACTAATTTCTCTAAATGATTCTACTAGTTGCTCAGGAACAGCTATCATATAGCTCAGATTTGGGGACCCTCAAATAAAAACTTCAGTGAGGATTCCCTGATTCTTTTTTTTCTTAGGAGGTACCGGGGTACATGTAAAGCAGGGGCTCAACCACTGAACTACACCTGAGCCCCCCCGCCCTGATTCCTTTCAAATAGACACCCTCCCTACCCCCTGACCTCCACAAACCCCTCCCGCCTGCACTAGTGCTGGGACTTCTTGGCAGAGTCAACACATCCAGGGGAAGAGAAGGAGGCCAATGGCAGGGGGATCTCTTTCTTGCTCTGATACCAACTTACTTTCTATTGCATTTTCCACTTTGTTCAGACAGAATGGAGCTACTTCTAGAATTAGGTCTTCATCCTTGATAGAATAACTGACCAGTGACTGCATGGCCAGCCTATACAGGAGGAGATTATGTTATGGACACACAAAGTACTTATTAAAACCAGCTTGAAATAAACTAATATAGTGCCTGGACTTGTATAAATTTTTTTTATCTGTTTCAATTTTCAGGTGATTCTATTAACTCTTTTCCCAGGCTGGGCTGAAATCTTATTTGTCTCTTTCTTTTGTTTTTTTTCTATGAAGACTCTTTCATTTTCTATTCTACATGTGCACTAAGTCATCCAGTTTGGGTCTCTGAGTTCCAGAAGTTTGTGACTTCCAGGGCATTGAGGCTTCCTTGGCCTTCCATTCACAGGAACCTTCCTAAACTCATATTTGTCCTTTTTTGGGGGGGCAGGGGGGCCATCAGGCTCTGAGCTGCTCAAACTTGTTCAAATAATCCTAATTTCTGCTTCCAAATCCTCTCTTCTGTTTCCCTGTTTCTTGGACCACTTGCCTGCACAGATAGTAAATATCAAATATCTGCCCAGTCATGAATCAAAGTTAAGCTTCTGAAGCTGACTCTTAATTAGAAGAACTTTTCCTTTCTACAGGGAAGCAGGAAGTTACAACATCATCCACAATAAATTCAGATTCTTTCTCTCAATTTCTTCCCACTACCTTTCTTGATACGCTCTTCTTCTTAAAATGCAAAAACCTCTGGTCATTTCTTCATAGTTTTGTTTAATACCATAGTAATGGTAAAGTATTGAATTATGTACTTTACACAATGCGGTAAATTTAATCACGCCCCTCACAAAGACAAGCTCATGTCCTAACCCCCTGTCCTGTAAGTGTGAACTCACTGCAAATAGAATCTTCAAAGATCCTATCTGGATTCAGCTACTGAATCAGGGTGGACCTTACTCCAGTATGCCTGGAGTCCTTATAAAGAAAGGAAATCTAGCTAGAAACACCATTAATGGAGCAGAAGTAGAGCCAGAGGCAGTAGGAGACAAAAGCTGAGGCAGATGGAGGAAAAGATTGAGATAAGGATTGCTGGCAAGCCTACAGACTTGGGAGAATAACCTGCTGACATCTTGATTTTGGACTTCTTGCCTCCAAACTGTGAGCCAATAAATTCCTGTTGTTTAAGCCAATCGTTTTGTGGCATTTTCAAAGCAGCCTGGCAAACTAAGACACACAATTAGCAGAAATATTTATGATAGAGTAAAAAACAAAAAAACAAAACAAAACAAAAAACATGCAATCTTCCAAAATAAGATGGTAGATTGAACCATTTGTCTAATTTTGCTCCTTCCTGCAATGCCACAAGAACTACAGTAAAGAGACTTAAAATAAAAGATAAACTCGCTAGTGTAGGGAGAACACAACAGGAGATACAAACAACAAATTTTTGTAAACTGGAAAGCAGATGGACAAGTGGCCTGCTAGCAGACACACAGGAAAGGGAATTCTAAACAGGCATTGAGGAAATCTAAGAATCCAACTGATTTACAGGCCTGGTCCTCAAAAGGCTCAGGACCTGGGAGGAATTTCTGAAACTAGAGGAGAAGACTAGGAATGGGGAGTAAAAGAAAGGGGTCCTACTGAGAGCTGTCCAGCTACAATTTGTCAGTTTTTAAATTATTTCTATTTTCCTGTTTCACTTTAGCTTATTCTTGGTTCTTTTTTTTAGCTCTATAAAAATTAGCATACTTTATAGCAAATTACTTGAAGACATTGCCTGCTTTGTATAAAGTTAGCAATTTAAATTCTTTTTAGAGATGAGAAGAGACATTTAAATTGAAGAAAAGTTCTCCCAACAATGGGCAGTGTATTAGTCCAGGTATTTACTTCCTGAGTTTTGATCAATATCTCCTATTTGTATATGTTAGTTTTTTTACACTGATTTTGGTGTTTTGTTTTGTTTTGTTTTGTTTTGTTTGTCTTTTTGTGTGTGTGTGCTTTAATGGCTTAAGATATTGCATATTTTTTTAAACCTATGCAGTTAAATTTTTTTTTTTAGAAATCTCATTTGTGTTGAACAGTAACATTTTATACATATTTATGCATGTTTATTTTGGCCTCCTTGGAACAATGCTTTTAGGCTTATTTGCAAAAGGGCAGTTTTCTTTTTCTTTGCTTGCAATTGTCTTTTTTCAGAATATTAGTGTGTGAAAGTTTGTGAGCAAATGAAACATGCAGGTTTAATCCACTGGTTTGATTTTCAAGTATCTATGCTAGAATCTGTATTTCATATAATTTATTTATTTTGAATAGATGCAGTAAATTTGCAACTCTGAATTTTGATTTTACAATAAACCACTAGGTTCTATACCATCAATAATACCATTTTTGCTTTTTATGGTACAGCTACTTCCTAACCGTACAATGTTAAATCTAAATATCTTTGAGGTAGACTTTTTTTCATAGATGGTTGGTATCCATATGGCTACTTAACTGAACGAAGAACTGCAAGTGATATTTAAAAACTGCAAACCTAGAATTAGAAGACATAATTATTCCTTCACGTTATACAGAATGTCACTTGTGAAATTCCAAAGCCACACCTATCACATGGCAAGCCTAGGGTAAAAGAGAGATAGCATGAGTGCTGGCAGACTACTTGCAGTTTCCTATAAATACAGTAAAAAAGGCTGGTGAAACTTACAGTACAGATTTTTAAAATCACACTTTCTCAGGGTTCTCCACAATTTAGTGTGTGTCCTGTCTGGCCCCATGACAGCCTTTTTCTACAGGTGAGGATTCAAATGCATTGCAACTTTCCTGGTGTTCTAAGGGGCACTTTGTATGAAAAAGGGTATGTACTCCTCAGCTTTTTTTGTAAGTTCTTTGGGTCAGTTACTAAAGAATATGAAAGATATTTTGTGTCATAGGATTTCTGGCAATTCCTGCCATTCATTGATGTAAAATAAAGTATGATACCAATAGGGAATCTTGAATTATGTTAACCTCCCCTGTCCTATTCTGAAATAACCACCTTAATATTTCATTTATTTTCTTTTTATTTGGTGATCTTTTTTGAGGCAGGTTTCAGATTTTGGCAGTACAACTTGAAAGATTAGAAAAAGCATTAAATATGGGTGAAAAACTTGTTAAACATCTGAAAGTAAAATTTTAATTAAAAGATATTTGAACTTGGAATTGATTAGGAGGCCAAAGATTTAAGGGAACTGAAGATTCTCAAGACATGAGGAGTACATTGTATGATACGGTATGTATTTTGAGTGTATGAATGGGAATTAAAATGTTGAGTTCTAGGCTCCGACAATCATTGTCAACAGAATATCAAGCCGCAGATATTTATGTTTTAAGATGTAAATCATTATAAAGCTAGTTAAATCTAATATCTAGTTTTAATATTCATGGGTACCTTTTACTCAAGTTACTTTTTATGGTATATATAAAAAGATTCATTTTATGCATAAATTGGAGGTTGGGAATCACAGTTTGAGGAAGAGGTTTTTGTGGATTTTTTCAGCAAAATTTAAAAAATTGTCTGCTACGGAATACCGAGAATTTTGACAAATTTCTAATCCAGTTTTTAGACTAGAATGTTAAATACAAAAATATGCAGAAAATTAAACGCCATCTTACTGATCTGTAAAAACACTGTTACTGGAAATTGAGCAGGACTTGAGGACTGCCAGAACATAAGGACTTGTCAAGCTTATATTAGATTATGAATCTTAATGCCATGTATTTGTACTTACTGAAAATTATATCAAAGAAAAGTATATTGGTAATATGAACTTCTGGTCCAGTTAGGAGTTCTTCCATTTGAAAAATGTGATATTTGTACGGAAGTTTTAATTTTCTCAGTCCCGCCCCCCCGTAGAATTGGAGCTAGAATATTCCATTTGATAAAGAAGAAGAAAAAAAAGAGCATGTTACTTGTAAATTGATGTTTAGTAATTAGCGAGAACTTGAAATACTAGAATACATTATAAGCCTAATCCTCAGTAGTCTTATGAAAATGTATCCTTTTTAGCCATCTTTTGAGCATACATTCAGAATATTCTTCAAGATTTTTTTTTTTTTTTTTAAGATTTATTTATTTATTTATCTCCCCCTTGCTGCTTGTTCTGCTGTGTCCATTCGCTGCGTGTCTTCTCTGTGTCTGCTTATCTCCCCCTTGGCTGTGAGGTCTTGCCTCATCAGCCCACGGCGCTGCGCGAGCCGGCCTGCCCTCACAAGGAGGCCCTGGGAAGCGAACTCAGGGCCTCTCATATGGTAAACGAGTGCTCTATCCATTGCTCCACACCTGCTTCCTGGTGTGAGGTTGCTGCATCAGCCCACCGCACCGCTCAGGCCGGCGTGCCCTCACAAGGAGGCCTCGGGACGTGAACCCGGGCCTCCCATATGGTAAACGGGGGCTCTATCCACTGAGCTACACCCGCTTCCCAAGATATTTTAAGTTATATTTTTTCCCTCTTTTTCAGAGCTGCTTCTTCCTTTTGAGGCTACTTTCTTTTTTTTTTTTAAAGAGGTGAAATTCACAGGAGGCTAGGTGTTTTTGATAAGGACTAACCCCCACACACCCCCAAGGCTTCTTATAACGGGGTGGATATTCTGCTGTAGTCTTCCAAGAAAGGCCCTTTTTATTTTTGAGTCACTTAAAAAGTCACATGGTCTTTGAACTTTGGGGACTGTATTGCATATGAGTGCTGATACAGATTTAAACTTAAGTAGATCCATGGCATGTCACCCCATGAATGTTGACTCTGGAAGGAATGCCTTTCCTGTAGGGATAGTTTCAGTTCTGGACTGAAAAGCTGGGGATGAAACTTAATTTTGTTCTTTTTTTTGTATAAATCAGTAAAACTTGCAGCCAGTGTGCTGAGTTTTCTCATTGACTTCAGCAGATGAACTGAGCTGATGGTTTTAAGTCAGATTCAAGGAATTACCTGAGTCTTGGTTTGTGTAACTTTGCAATCTACATGCAATATTAAGATAGTTTTTACAGTTTTACCATGTGTATATAGGTTACCCGCTCTCCTCCCATACCACATCCGTTAGTTACTAAACTTTGTAAGCTGGCAGTGAAACATTACAACAATGTTTTGTTGCGCCAATTTTTAAAACTTTTGCAGTGCAATACGTGTTATTTTTCTGAAGCAAACCAAAGGTAAATTCCTCATGGTTCTTGCTGTCTGCTATAGCAGCATTTGAGGGAGAATCTTTTTTACATGTTTAATAAATGAAAAATAAACTTATTGCAAATCCTTTCTTTTTTTAAAAATTTTAAACCGTGTACCAAGTTTTTAGTTCAAATTGTATAGCATAAGTTAAACTTTAAATTGCATTCTATTAACTGTTAAGAGTGTATTTCTGTAAGCACAGTTATGTTGCAATAAACTTTTAAAAATAATTTGAAAAGCCTTCTAGTAGTTCCTGTTTGACTTTCTAAACATAATATTAATTTTGAAATTTAAAGAGAGGAAGTAAAAAAGGACTCTTTTCTACCAATAACTAGTCCTGTGGCCTTGGACAAGTCTGAACTACTATGTGCAGAAGATTGGGCTAGACCCTCTACTTCAAATCAAAATCGCTGATTCCCTGAACAGACATAGGCTTATTTATTTATTTAAACTTTGTCTTTCTACATTACTTTATATTTTTTGTTTCTAAATGTCCAAAACTGTCTCCAGATTATCAAATTACATTGAATAGAAAAGCAATTCTTTATGAGGATGACTTCAACTGTTTTGTCACAAAAATTTGCACTTGTACATGGATTTTTCTTCTTCACCACAGAACAAGAAAATCTGGTCTTCCTAGGTTCCTAGTGTCGAACATGGAAAAAATGTTTGGACCATGTAGGACAAAAATAGCTCCAATTTAGAATCATTTGGGGAATAATTTTGACTTACATAGTTAAATGAAAAAAATCTCCTAAGTCATCATATTCGCCAGAATTTCATCCAAGAACAACGTTTTATTTAGCAACTAACTGAGATGAATAGCAGCTTCAGTAGCTCTAAGCAAAGGCTCTATTCATCAAATTTAAGGACACAGGCAAAGGAAATTGATTCATTTCTGGACCTGATTGAGTTTCCACACTTAGATGCATTGGAAGGAGACACGGCCTGAATGCTCCAATTCTGTGGTCATTGCCTGCATGTAATCTGTACTGGCTCACCCCATCCTTGTGTCCTGAAGTTCAGCCAGGCTCCCCACATGGAACAGACTCTTATCTCCATACGACTTTTAGAATCATCAATGAAATCTTTAATAATTTGTAGCAGTAACAAGCACCTGTGATCTCTCAATGGAAGTACAGCTTTCTCTTATGTCATGACTGTATATGTGAAATAGATTCATGAAATATCAAAAAGTCTTGTTAAAAGAAAGGCTCAGCCTGGCACATTTGGTGCTCAATCGATACTTGCTCAATCAACTGAAGGCCACCTATTCTACTTAGGTTTGCCACTATGACAAGATTTATTTTCACCTTCCTCCCCAGTGTGCTGAGAGTCAGCTTGGGAGTCAGAAGGCTCAGCTCCTGTGGTGTGTTATCACTGCCACTTCCATAGCCCTTGAGAGCCACTTGTTTACTGGTTCCAGGTCTTAACTCACTTCTGTGTAAGCTCCATGAGGGCAGAAACTACATCTCATTCACCCCTCACCATGCAAGGCACATACCAGGTGTTTGGAAAATAATTGTTTGAGGAACATTCACCAACCCTTAAATCCAGGCTTGGTTCTGTTTTTCTATTTGCAACCCCAGGAAGCTTGTTTGATGTCAGGATGCTAGGTTCCTGCATTAACTCATTATCTTGGCTGCTAAGCTTTGCTCTTGGAATCAAAAGACTGAGTTTGTGCCACAATTTGATCTGTTGGCTATGAAAATGGACAATTTACTTAAACTCCATGAGCTTCAGTGTCTTCATCTCTGAAAGGGAGGTGATAATAACACCTTCGTCACAAGATTTTATTGAGAATTAAATGAGGTAATATGTATAGAATGCCTAGGGCAGAATCTGTCACAACATAAGTACTCAATAGTATAAGTTCTTTTCTGTTCACAGCTTAACTTTCTGTTGCATAGAACTCCTTTAGAAGTAATAATAAGGGACTGCAAATTTTTTTTTTTTAAGATTTATTTATTTACTTTTTTTTCCATCCATTTTAACTCTCCACCCCCCCTTTTTGCTGTTTCTGTGTCCATTTACTGGGCAATTCTCTGTGTCTGTTTCCTGTCCTCTCTTCTCATCCTTCTCCTCCTGTCTTCACTGGGATTCGATCCTGGGAAACGCCGAGAGAGAGGCGTCCTACCACCTGCACCACATTAGTTCCTGGTTTTTCAGCATTTCTCATCTTGGCTCTGCCTTGTGTCACTCTCCTGTTACATCATTATCTTGCTGTGTGGCTCGTGGGGCCTGGCAGCGCTCCCGCTTGTGGGGCCTGATGGCGCACCAGCGCACTGGGCCTGGTGGCCCACGCGCCTTCTATATTTTTCTGAGAGGTCCCAGGGATTGAACCCAGGTCCCTCCATATGGGAGATGGACACCCAACCATTTGAGCCACATTCGCCCCCGCAAATTGTTTTTAATAGTTTGAAATTTCTAATAAAATTCTTACATTTACTCATAATAATGTTAACTAAAATGTTGTGGGGTTTTTTTTGTGGGGGGAGGGGACTGTATCAACTTATGCTAGTCAGCATTCTTTCTCGGTGCCCATGTATGTCAGATTAATTAAAAATAGGACAATGAACCATTCATATATGTAATCTGGTACATAAAACTTTCAAAATATGTAGTTTATGAGATGTCCTTGATTACTTGTTATTTGGAACTACCCATGGTCCTTCGTATTCAGAACCACCTGCCTCTTTTGGGCCTGACTGCCAACTCCAGAATTATGAAAGACTTAAAGAATTTGGGGGACTGAATTGTTTCCTACTGGACACTTGGATGTGATTTTATGGTCTTTTCAAGTGTGTTTAGTAATAAAACTAATCCAGTTTCACAAAAACAAAACCTATTATGGCTAAACTGAGCTAGTATAATTTCACCCAAAACTCATGACTGCACATGTCTAATTCATAGTAAAGGATTTTTTTTATTACTAATTACTAAATAGTGCTTAATGGATAATTTTACCATATGCTTTTATTATTAGATGGCTAGAATCTCACAGTGGCATGGAATGATTATGGCATTCTAAAGAAAAATAGAATTATATTTAAACAGTCCATATTATTTGTGAAATCCTGTAAAGCTCTCATCTCTCCTGTATTTTCCTCTTTAAAATGTTTCAAGAAATTATGAGCTAGAATATTTTTGGGAGACAGTGTAGAGATATAAAATCAAAGAGAGTAACTTCCTTAGAAATATGCTATAAAATCCTAATTATTTAATCAGTATTCACTTGTTTATTACCAAATTCCTTTGGGGATGCTTTATGGTATGAAAGAAAGAAAAGGGGAAAAAAGAAGGAAAGAAAGGGGGGGCATGGGAAACATGGTCTTTTGATCATATTTCTTAACTCCTTTAATATGTGAATGATTTTTGCTTTGTATTTTTAAGTCAAATTTCCCATTTTCTTAATTTGATTCAGACTGAAATTGGGGGGAGAACATTTTTTTATTAACAGGGCAACTGAGCATCAAGCTTGCAACCATTATGTAAGTCCTATTTATGTTTTCTTAACCAAAGATGTTTTTACATTTCCCTCATGTTTTTATCATTACTCTATTGAAGATATTGTGAAAATTGGCTCTAAGGAAAACTGATACACCACAGGTAGCCATAGGCTACTTGTGCCTGTTGGGCATATAAAATGACTCACATTTCTGTCACTTGTCCATAAAGAATATGTGATGTGTGTTTTATCTTCTTCCTTTAAGATCACTTCTATAATGGGACTTGATATCTTACAGTAAAAATTTCAAAATGTTGTCTACTCATATCTATTGTAGTCCTTCACTTGCAATATATAGATTAATCAAAAATAGAAAGTTGTGAGTATATTGTGAGTACAACTTGGATTTTGTAAACATTTACAAGGAAGATCTCAATTTTCTTACTGAGTATGCATCTTAATGACTGTTACCTCAATGACAATAATATCTAACATATCACTTTTTAAAGTAAAATTTTATTTGTATCAATGTTATAACTTACTCAATTAACAACTACAATAACAATAAATCTGCTTTGGTTAGTGGTTAGTGGTTGGTTAGTGTTCCCCCCCGCCCCCCATTTTTGTTCATTCCTCAATCTTGATGGGTTTGGGACAATGTCTGTTCTGACTGCTTCAGGCTAAGAAGGGACATAGATATTATGGAACAGAGGAGTGGAATTATTGTGCTTGCAGTTGAAGATACTCGTTGTTTTTGGGGTGGGGTTGGTCCATCCTCATCGTTTAGTTGGTCCAGGGCAGACCCAAAGAACTAGAGCATAAGAACTGACTGCATACCAGTACTTCATAAAGAATAGCTCATTTTGTTCTCATAATAGTCCTATGAAGTAGGTAGGACAAATATTGCTATTCCCTGTTTGTAAATGAAAAAAACTGAGGCTCAAAGAGAGTTTAAGTTACTTGCCCCTAGTGGAATAGTTAATAAGTACTAAACTCAGGACTCAATTTCTGGTCCTCTTTCTCTTAGTTTTGTACTTCTTCCCTACCACCTTCTTTTTATTGAGGTGACAGCCACATAATATAAAAGTAACCATTTTAAGATGTACACTTCAGTGGAATTTATTACACTTGAAATGTTGTGCAATCACCACCTCTGTCTAGTTCCAAAGCATTTTCATAGTCCAAAAGAAGACCCCTTACCCATTAAAGAGTTACTATCACTTATACCTCCTTCCAGGCCCTGGCAACCACCAGGCTGCTTTCTGTCTCTATTGGTTTAGCTATTCTGGAGATTTCATAAGAATGGAATCATATAATATGTGACTTTTTGTCACCCTTTTGCTCTCAAAATCTGTCTGTATTAGTTAGCCAAAGGGGTGCTGATGCAAAGTACCAGAAATCTGTTGGCTTTTATAAAGGGTATTTATTTGGAGTAAAAGTTTACAGTTACAAGGCCCTAAAGAGTCCAACTCAAGGTTGATTTCTCACCAAAGTCAGTTACCACGTGTTGAAGCAAGATGGTTGCCAATCTTTGTGAGAGTTCAGCCTCCCTCTCTCTCAGTTGTTTCTTTCTGGGCTTGTTTCTTACTGGGCTTTCTCAGCGCTGCAAACTATCAGACGAATGGCTCATCTCGCTTCCCTGGGCTGCAGGATCAAAGTTCTCTCTTCTGCTGTGTCTATGGCATTCTCTCTCTTCCTCTTCTATCTTCTTCTGTGTGTCTTCTCGAGTGAGTGCCCATTTATATCAGCCCACCAAGGGGATGAAGACTACTGACATGGTCAAATCAAAAGCCTAATCTTAACATAATTTAATCAAAGGCATCTCAGCTGAATCTAATGCAATCAAAGGGTATCACATCCAGAAGAACAGACCAGTGTACAAACATAATCCTTATCTTTTTTGGGATTCATAAATAATCTCAAACTGTCACAGTGTCCAAGCTCAACAATGAATTATAGGCCTTGCAGATGCCACTGTCCACCACTGCAGTCCCCCGCCCGCAACCATGGTCAACCCCACTGTGGTCTTCGACATCGCCATCAATGGCAAACCCTTGGGCCACATCTTATTCTAGCTGTTTGAAGACAAAGTTCCAAAGAAAGCATAAAATATTCGTGCCCTGAGCACTGGGGAGAAAGGATTTAGTTATAAGGGCTCCTGCTTTCACAAAATTATTCCTGGGTTTATGTGCCAGGGTGGTGACTTGACACACCATAACGGCACTGGTGACAAGTCCATATACAGGAAGAAGTTTGATGATGAGAACTTCATCCTAAAGCACACGGGTCCTGACATCTTGTCCATGGCCAATGCTGGACCCAACACAAATGGTTCCCCGTTTTTCATCTGCACCGCTAAGGCTGAGTGGTTGGTTGGTAAGCACATGGTCTTTGGCAAGGTGAAAGAGGGCATGAATTCTGTGTAAGCCATGGAGCACTTTGGGTCCAGGAGCAGCAAGACCAGCAAGATCACCACTGCCGACTGTGGACAAGTCTAGTAAATCTGATTTGTCTTTTGTCTTAACCACCAGACCATTCCTTCTGTAACTCAGAAGAGCACCCACCACCCCTGGTCTGCTCTCAGTATCCTATCATCTTTGTGCTGTTGCTGCAGTTCGTTGGGTTCTACATCATCCTTCCCTTCCTTCCAAGTGTAGCTGGATTGCAGAGTAAAATTTATGATTATGAAATAAAAACCGTAAACAACAACAAAAAACAAGAAGAATGAATTATATGGTCATCTAAGGAATTACCATGGATGGGCAAAGAAAAAGTTTACATTACACACCTGAATTAAGACTACAGGCTGTAGAAAATATTCCCAGTGATATCTGGAGAACTGCATTTTATTTGTGTTATTTGCATTCAATGTGTATCCTGAACAAATATGCATATTGCTTATTTCTATTATAGTTAATGTTCATTTCAGTATAGAAGGAAAATATAATTGGTATGTAAAACAGTATAATATTGTGTACCAACCCAGAATGCCCACTAATGTCTTAAATAATTAGATAATCAGTGTTCTTAATGCTTTATATTACGCAGAAATCCTTGGTGGATTGTTTTATAAGTATTTAAGATGTTTGGTGATATTTGGAGGGGATTGATTACAATTTTTTGATAAGCCTGGAATTCATTGTAATTTTTTGTATTTAAAATAAAGGAATACAGTCTCTCACATTCTAAAAATCCTCTATTTGGCACATTTTTAGGAACAAATTAACTTATTTGGTTAAACTGATTTTTTAAAAAATAATGGGGCTTTGGAGAAAAAGAATTTCCTAAGACCTCTCCTGAGAGTGATGATGGTAAGAAGTGGCTCTGGACAGATTTACTGCTCCCAGATTCCCATCAGTACCCAGCCCCGCCCAACCCCTACTCATTGTTAAGGACATTGACTTTTCCCCAGTCTCATAAAAAGAGCTATGTAAACGTAGCTTCAAGACAAGTCCCCTAGCCCTGCCCCCACCCACAGCTCTCCACTAGGTTATGGCAACTAAACTTCTCTGCATATGGATGTTCTGGTTGTATTTGAATCTTTTTTTTTTTTTAACTTTATTTGTACATTTAATATTTGAAAATAGAAACAATTAAAAACTAAAAAGTAAACACAGATGAATAAATATATACATTTCTCCATTAAATGTAATGGATACATATAAAAATTTTTTTTTTGGATCAAACAATATGTTACACAATATATTTGGTTCATAGTAACGCATTCATACAGTATTTGTCCTTTTGTGTCTGGCTTGCTTCACTCAGCATAATGTCCTCCAGATTCATCCATGTTGCCATATGCTTTACGACTTCATTTCTTCTTACAGCTGCATAATATTCCATCGTGTGAAT
>JAQZBX010013150.1:19178-40335 GCA_029593785.1 Cabassous unicinctus | reverse complement strand
GTAAGTTCAGCCACATGCATTTGCTAATATTCAATTATTTTTGACCTACAAAAATGACAATTGTGTATGGTTCAACCTAATAAGTGTTTATATCACAATTTTAGGCTGAATAAAATTCCATGAAGGAAGCCCAAATATAGAATATGTTCTCTTTCAAACTTAGATGAATTAAATTATAAGCCACACCAAAATATTTATTTTCACAGAACCCTTTAAAAGACAGACAAAAAAACTCATCAATCAGATGTGAAGTGGGAATTAAAAAATCCATTGAAACAGAAAAACGTGAGTTCATTACAGTCTCTGCATATAGAGCTCAGTCCATGCTCTTATCTGCTGGGTTTCAATTGGGGATTTAGTGGATTCTGCCTACGGTGTCCTCATAGTTGAGAACTGGATGTGAAGACACCCTTCACGTTAGTTTCAATTCATGAGGACTGGAGACTTAGAAACTTCAGGTACACCCCATGTCAAACATCTTAACAATGGCAGGAGCCCAAATCCCCTAGGCACGGTTACCTCCATGTGATGCACCTGCAGAGAGCTGGAGACATCAAGGGGCAAGGTTTAGCAAACTGCATTCTCAAGTCAGATTTAATTCCTGCCTTTGCCACTTACTAGCTGTGGACAATGTAATTGTACCGACCTCCTAAAAGTGAGATGCTCTTTATAAAGCCCAGCCTGGCACACTGTACTGCTCGATAAATTTAAGTCATTATTTTTGTCATCAGCAGCATGCCCGCTTCTCTGTTGACCATATCATTTATCAAGATCCTCAAGAATTTGGACTGAGAATGACAGAATCTTTGAGCTTTTTAAATGAAATAATATTTACAAAGAGACCCTTTTAAGTTTATATTTAGGAGGCCCCAAACACTTGGCATATTGAGGCTGATGTATCAGTATTATAAAACCTTCAAATGACACTCCCACAAGATGGGGGTGAAATAAAAGAAGACAGTTCTTTAATCAACTCACCAGTAATAATTTACAGAGTGCCTGCTTGATGTAGGACACAGGGGACAGGATATAGGTAATGTAGCAGCACAGTGTTTTGCAGTTCATGATGTGTCTATGCATATTTAAGTCCTAATATTAACTCCATGAATTCTTTTCATTCAAGCAGCAATGACATTGTATAGTGTTAATAGTTACTATTTATGGAAAGCTTATAATATTCCAGGTCCTGTGTGAAGAAGGGCTGCACGAGTTTTATCTCATTTAATCCTTACAACAATCCTATGAAGTAGTGTATTAGTCAGCCAAAGGGGTGCTGATGCAAAATACCAGAAATGGGTTGGTCTTTATAAAGGGTATTTATTTGGGGTAGAAGTCCAGTTACCAGGCCATAAAGCAAAAGTTTCTTCCCTCACCAAAGTCCACTGCCATGTGTTGGAGCAAGACAGCTGCCAACGAATGCCAGGGTTCAGGCTTCTTGGTTTCCTCTCTTCCCGGGACTCTTTCTCTCTGGGCTCAACTCCTCTGTTTCCTCCACAAGGTCAGCTGTAGACTATGAGGATCTCTAGGTTTTGCCTCTCTCCACAAGGCTAGCTGTAGACTCTCAGGTGAATGGCTCATGTCTTTTCCCAGGGCCTTCTCTCCTTCCTCACGACCAAGCTCTCTTCCCCGGGGCTCCAGCTCAAGACTCCAACATCAGAACTACTACAGCTCTGTCCTTTGCCTTGCCTTTTATCTTTGATTCCCCACCCACCAAGGGGTGGGGCTCAACACCCTACTGACGTGGCCCAATCAAAGCCCCAATTATAACTTAATCAGGCCCAGATTGAACAGATCAGTTTACAAGCATAATCCAATATCTATTTTTGGAATTCATAACTTCATCAAACTGCTACAAGTAGGAACTATGATTCCTAATTTATAGATATTGGAAACTGAGGCATAGAGAGGTTTATAGCCTGTCCCAGGACAAACAGGTAGACCAAGGTAGAGACGTGATTTGAACAAAGTCTCTTCTTAATCATGATGCAACTCTACCTTGTACAATGTACAAGACCTTATTTTAGGACCTATTAGAAGATATCAGTGCAGGGTGAGCCCTGAATCTTAGCAGAGTTGCAGCCAACATCTACTCTCCAGTTCATCAGACTCACCCAGGACAACTAACAAAAGGATGATGATGGACAATGCCCATCCCAAGAAGCAGAAAGTATCGGCAACTGCAAGCATGGGAAATAAGTCCCCTCTCAATCAGAAGCAGAGTGGGCATCACCATCCCCAAATCCTTAAGATAGAGGAATGAACAAACATTAGGGGGGAATGCAACTATGGACTAAAGTAGAATTATTCTAGTAATGGAAGAACTTATACCATTGATACAAGTCAGTGGTCACCAGAGGTTCTCTAAGGGGAGGGAGAGGGAAGAATAAGTGGAACATGGAGGATTTTTGAGTTATTGGAATCATTCTGCATGATATTTCAGTGATGGATACTAGCCATTATACATTTTGTCAAAACCTATAAAATTGTGTGGTGCAAAGTGTAAAACATAATGTAAACTACAGGCCATGCTTAGTAGCAATGCTTCAATATGTGTTCATCAATCTTAAATGCACCACACTAATGAAAGATGTTGTTAATGGGGGAGAGTGTGTGTCGGGGGAGGGAGTGGAATATATGGGAATCCCTTATATTTTCGATGTAACAATATGTAATCTAAAGCTCCTTTAAAAATAAAGAAAAAAGTGAAAAAAAAAATGGTTATCAGGTTAGAATCTACATATAACTGGAATTGTAGAGCTAGAGTAGGACTACTCTATTAGTCCTGCTCTAGCCCAAGATCACAGCTAGGGTGGGTGCCCAAGACATCCAATTTCTAAGTCAGTATTTTTCCCATTGTACCACATGATCTCTGCAAGTAAGTGAATTGTGCCAGAACCAAGTTTGCCACCCCTGTATTGAAAGTGAGGAACTCTGAACTGAAACATCCATTGAGGGTGGTGAATATGAAGATGGCGGTGGGTTTTGAGTAGTGGGGCAGAAAGAGTCCTTAAGGGAACAAAATAATTTCAAACACTCAAGGGCATGCCTTCACACTAAGGCTCTGTGAGCCCAGGCTCACATCAGCATTGGCTGCTGTAGGGTGGAGAGCCCAGGACTCAGCAAGACCCTGTCAAGACCCTCGCCACAAGAAGCCCAGACTCCCAACTGTCCCTTACCTCTCATCTCTGTGGCTTGTCAGCAAGGCCACCTCCCCCTGTGCCTCCAAGTCACTTTCTCCCAGTTTATGGATGGACATGTAATATTTTTACTTATTTGCATTTACTAGAATGCAAGCTCTGTGAGGGCAGGGTCTGTTTTGTTCTGCTCTAATTCTTGGAACATAGAAGTGCTCAATATATATATTAGGTGAATGAATGTTGACAAACGATTTTAATCTTTAAAGGAAAATAATATATATTTGTTAATTAAAAAAGGTCCTAAAAGAAACCCTGCCTCTAGGCAATGCTTTCTTGGCCCCAAATTCAAGTTTAAGTTCATGAAAATATGAAAAAAGACATTTCATAGGCAGGCATTTGTAAATCCCAGGTTTTCACTAATTCAGGCTGAACTATCACTTATGTTATTTAAGTGTTTTATGTGCACACTCACGTGCCTTACCTAGAGCTTACAAATAAAAAAAAAAAACCTTTTGAACGGACTCAATAATGAACAAGACAGATCCAGTCATACCCACAGAAGCTCATAGGCTATAGGAGGACACAAATGTTAATTAGACAAATTCAATTTCAGTTGTTTCAGTTTCTACTGCATTATCAGAGTGGAAAAAAAAGTATTGGGGAACTGGCCAGTGGAATGGCAACTGGAACATTAGTGTGTATTCCATGTATATGCTTCCTGTCCCCTCCAACACCTGAGATGCTCAAAATTTGTCAAACATGGTACGAAAATATCTGGTGCCCGAGAGACAGTTCCTTAGATAAATCAGAATAAGCATTTCTCCTATGGACTCTTTGCTTGACTTTAAAAATCCTGCTGACCTACAGGGCTTCCAACTTAATGTCCAATAGTGAGATCAAGAGAAGAAATGAAGAGAACCAGGCTGGACACAAGAAGAGCTTGGCTCCCTTTGTGAGGAAGCAGTCTTGCCGAGAATCCTAATCACCCAGATCCGTTTGCCAACAATAATGGTAACAACAATGACATCTGCCACCATTTCTCGGTCCTCATGCTTTGCATACACTATCCCACCGAATGCTCAAAATGTAGGCGGAAGCTACTATTACTGTTCTTTTTTACAGATAAGGAGCCAGACTGGGAGAGATTGAGTTACATGCCCAGGATCATACAACTAGCAAGTGGTAGAGATGGGCTTTCAGTCTGACCTAACTGTGTACACGATCAGGCCTTGCTGTGCTTTGTCAATATCATTCCTCTATTTAAACAGTTAAGTCAAACTGGGCTTCCCCATGTTCTAGATATACCTTGTGAATTCCCACTTCTCTGCCTTGTTCCTCCTCATCTCTTCACGTGCTCATCATGGGGTAATAGAAAGACCATTAGACTGGGAGTCAGGGTGCTGGGCTGGAATCCAGGCTGGCACAAATTAGCTGGCTCTTACCATTTACCGAGCACTTGTGATGCATGTGTTACATGCATTAATTCATTCAGTATTCATAGGTATTAGTGCTTTCTCTTTTCCATAATCCAGCCAATTCAGGCACAGGGATTATATAAACAGCAGGAGGATTTGAACCTAGAGAGTGTCCTTCCAGCTGAAATTCTTAACCTCTGTCCAACTGCCTCTCACTGGATGAGTTTGGGCAGCTTTCTGGGCCTGTTGCCTTATAATATAAAGGAGTTAGGATTGCCTACAAAGTCCCTTCCTGCTCTTAGATAAGATCTATGAACTTCCACTGGTCTTTCAGTTTTCCCCTCCTAATCCTCATTACTCTTGTGTAGCCTTTCCAAAGGGATTCAGCAGAGCACTAAGCCCATGATATGTCAGGTATTCCTGATTTGGAGATTAAATGAGCTTGTGAAACTCCAGTCCTATTTGGGGGTTGACACTGCACATTAGCCTATCAAAGGTGCTGAGAAGTCCTGTAGGTTAAAAAAATAACATTCTTTAGAATAGGACTCTCAAACTTGGCTCTACTGACATTTGGGGCTAGATAATTCTTGGTTATTGGGGGTTCTCTTGGACATTGTAGGGTATTTTGCAAGATACTTGGCATTGTAGGGTGTTTTTCAGGACCCCCCCTAAATGCCACTAGCAAGCTTTTCAGTTGTGATAACAGAAAATGTCTCCCTACATTGCCATATGTCCCCTGGGGAGGGGTGAAGGGCATAATTGTCCCTGGCTGAGAACCAGTGCTACTGTTTTAATCCTATATTTCAAATCTTATTTGACAGTCCCCTCACCCATTCCATCCCTCCCCCTTTTGCTTTTCTTGGCAAATCACCTACAGCCCAAGGTTCCTTAGAATACATTTTGGGTAATGATGTATAGTCAAAAGCAACCACTATGTCTTTTGAATCCTATAGGCTATATTGTATACCCTCCACAAGCACATTTTTTGTTATAACATGTACAAATATGATGCACCTCCATGGAGAGGTAAGTGTCCTGTGTTTTCTGGCATCCTTCACAACAGTGCCTACCTAGCACGGGCTATTCACTCAGGCGCGCTCATGCCTGGCTAGGTGAAGATGGTCCCAGAAATCTGGGAAAGAGTTGAAATCACAAATATGAGAGAGGAGGAGTTTCAAAGAAACCCACCGACTTTAGAGAAACCCAAGGCTAATGTTACATTCAATACAATAGGGAAAAAAAGCACCTGAAAGGAAGTGTGCAGTGCTGGTCGTGGCCTCTGGGGAAAGGAGAAGAGGGAATGGCAGGTAAAGACCGGGATGGGCTGCTCCTGGCTGTGGCTCCTTTCTCTGGACCTCACACTGGACACTGCACAGAACTCATACCCAGGATGAAGCACGGGACCCAAGGCCACTACAGATGATCCTAATGGCTGCCTCATTCCTTGTCCCATATGCTATGGCCACTGAGAGTGCAGGTGGCTCTGAGGTCAACAGGCCTGTTGAAACCCCAACTCTGTTGCTTATGAGTTAGGAAGTCTTGGACCAGTAGCTTTGTTTTCCTTATCTGTAAAATGCAGGTAGTAATAGTGCCTACCTGTAGGGTGGTTGTGGGGATAGATGAGCTCCTCTACCGTGAGCACTTAGCACAAGGCCTGGACCCAGTAGGCTATGGGAAGCAGAAACAATGCAGAAGTAGGCACTGCTTGAGGCAAGGTTAGTGTGAGATGAGTGTAAAAGCCTGATTAGTCTTCCTTTTGGGCCAGATCTTAAGAGCTGCCAGTTGTCCTACCAATTTCCAGGTTTCCTGCCTGAGATGTTATACAGATACACAATACAGATCTCCCTGAACTATCACTTGAAATCCACACTACTGGGTGCAAATGTCTCTAATTTGGTGTTGAATAACTTCACCATCCTGGTTTTGATGACTCAGGCAGATGAGAGGGAGATTAAAGGAAACTAGCCAAGGGGCTGTGAAAGTTTGTTCACAATGAAAAAGGAACAGATCCAGAATCACGCATGGGGTTTTAAATTGCCCACTTCTGCTGACATTTCTTCTATGAAGAAGCACAGCTGGCACGCTTTTCCGTTTGGAGACAGGGTTGACAATTTCCCCATAATGGGGACACAACTGGCAATTTTCCTGCAGAGTGAGGCAGATGGCAATTTTCCTTCAGAGATATGCGGGCAACAGTTTTGCCCCTGGAGAGAAAAGGCTCGTCGATTGAGATGCAACCAGTAATTTTTACTACACAGAAGACACATTCAATAATTTTGTCCAATGAGAGAAACGGACAACAATTTTCCCACGGAGGGTTAGAACTCTCACACAAATAACGCTGCCCTTTATCCAGCTGAGGACAGTGAGAGACGACGTTTAAGATTTAATTAGTGGCTAATGTACTACCGGGGGCCTAATGGCACAGTCTCCAGACGTGGGCTGAAGACTGGGAATTTAGATGGTATTAAGACTCAGATGGAGGTTTCTGAATTGGGGAATAATGAAGCCCAGTTGTTTAACCTTTGCAGTTTGCTTTTCAAAGCACCCGTTATTAACTCCACAAACAACTGTTCAACAGTGGTCAATGCAGTAATACCATTCGTAGCATGATGGAAACTGAGAAGTTAATCTAAAAGACATTGTATAGGTTCCTAACTTTTGTATAACTGTTTTCAAAATACTTCTATATATATATATATAATAGTTTCTTCACAAATATCACCTCTTTTAATAATCATTCAAAGTTAAGTAATAGTATGCATGAAAGGATTTCTTCAGACAGAAAAACACAAACTGAAAATTCACAGTGTGGGGAGCGGATGTGGCTCACGCAATGAGCGCCTGCCTCCCACATGGAAGGTCCCAGGTTTGGTTCCTGGTGCCTCCTAAATAAAAAACTAAACAAACAACGAGCAAAGAGAAAAAACAATGAGCAGACAATGAGAAAAAAAAAAAAATCACACTGGGGGAGAAAAGAAGAGACTATGGGTTCTTGTGAAGGGGTAGCGCTTAATAGGAAGTTGAACCTTGAATGATCACTAAGAACTGGGTAGAACAGAGATTGAGGAACTTCTATAAAGGGCCAGACAGTAAATATTTTAGGTTTTTGTGGGCCATTCAGTCTTTTTTGCAGTTACTCAACGTGGCCTCAACTTTGCCACTGTAGCACAAAAGCAGCCATAGATAATACATAAATAAATGGACATGTCCTAAAATAAAGTTTCACTTACAGATACTGAAACTTGAATTTCATGTAATTTTCATAGTAATCTTGACTGAAAAAATCATTTAAAAATGTAAAAGCCATTCTTTGCTAGCAAGTTGTACAAAACGGGTGGTGGGCTGGATTTGGTCCATGAGACATGGTTTGCTGACCCCTGGGTTTGATGATGATTTTGGGGGTGGGGATGGAGTAGGAGAGGTGCATTCTATGCTAGACAGAGGAACTGGCATGAATAAATGCCCAAGGTGATAAGTGCATTTTTGGGGGGCGATGGTTTCCTAAGGCTGTGTGTACAGAGTGATCAGGTGGAAGAGCTGGAAGATGAGACCAGTGCTTAATAAACTATGGATTGCTTTCCTCACGTATGTCTGTCAGGCTGGGGTAGGAAGAAGGTAATGGACTCTGGGGTCAGACATACTTGTGATAAAACCCTTGCTCCACCATTTACAGGCTGGAATGTCTTTGCCAGCTTTCCTTCTCTAAGGTTCAACTTCATCATCTTTAAAACACAGATATCAATATCTACTTTGCATGGTTATAAGAATCAAATGAGATAAAGCAGATAAAGCACCTAGCACAGTGCCTGACCGTCAGAAGTCAACAAATACAAGTGCTACAACCAACATTTATTACACACCTGATAGGTGTAAGGCACTTTGGCAGGTGCTGGGGTGACAAGATTGAGCAAGATAGATAAAAGATGCCTGTGCTCTTTGATATATCCTTCAACAAAAAGTGGGGACACTCATTTATCTGGTCTAGGGGATCCTCTCATCTCTTCAAGGGAGAAAAGTTGCCTATTTTCGCCCCTGGTAGGCAGGACAATGACTTTTCAAAGATGTCCACATCCTAATCCCTGGAACCTGTATATTATGTTGCACAGCTAGAGGCTTCAGATGGAATTGAGGTTGCTTATAAACTGATTTTGAGATGGAGAGATTATCTGGGTCAGCCCAATGCAATCACAAGACTCCTTATAAGTGAAAGAGGGAGGCAGGAGAGTCAGTATCAGAGTGATGTGAGAAAGCTGACTTTGAAGGTGAAGGAATGGACCATGAGCCAGGGAATGAGGGAAGCCTCTAGACGCCGGAAAAAGGCAAGAAAAGAGATTCTCCCCTAGAGCTTCCAGAAAGGAATGCAGTCCCACTGGCACAATTTTAGCCCAGTGAGACCGGTTTTGGATTTATGACTTCCAGAACTGTAAGACGATAAGTTTGCATTGTTTTAAGCCACTAAGTTAGGGGGCAATTTGTTACAGCAGCAACATGAATCTAATACCCCCTTCATAGTTTCCATAAGGGAAAGGGACAGTTTGTAAATCTTCCCCCTACTCTGGGAAGCTGCTCTTATTTCCCTGGGCCCCAGTGCCAGCTATCCATCCGTGTGGGTCCTGGGTCCCTGCAGAGCTCATTTCCTGTCAGCAGCTGTTTTTCCCACCTCTGGACAGGGAAGGCAGCCCAGAGCAGGCTGCCTCTGAGCACGGTCTGTGACAGGTTCACTGCTTCCAAGAGAGCTGGTGAATTGCCACAGTTCAGCCACCCTTTTCTCCCAGCATTTCCAGAAAAACCAGAACATAGCAGCTGCACAGACAGAGCAAGCCAAAATGCTCAAAGACAATTAGGACTTAGCAGTGGAGTGTGAGATTACACACGATTCTGCTGTGTCCTGGATGAATCTTTCCAAAGCAATGCCACTTCCCTGCTCAGACCCTTACAGTGGTTCCCCATTGCCAACAGCCAACGGCCCCACACATTGGGTCTGGTATTCCAGGCCCTTTGTATCAAGGTCAGCACTCCAATGTTAGTGCCCACTCCTCTCCTGCTCAAACACTCCACTGCAGCCTGGCTGGTCTACTCACTGTACCAGGATCAGAGAATGCCTGCCTCTGGAATCCAGGCAGGTCAGGAAGTAGGTGAAGCACACATAGGTGGATGACAGGGAATGTACAGACTGTGGCAAACTAGAGTGCCCACACGCTATAAAGGGGGCAGCTTTACTCAGTTCTGGCTGATTGCTGCCATGCAGGAATATGGGTGCAGCATTGCCAGATCGTCCCAATTCAATGTCTGAATTTTTCTAAGGCATCCTGATTTTTCAATATTAGCAACCAATTAAAAGTTTTTGAGTGTGTGGACAAACATAAGTTATCTTGTAAGCCATGTGGGTCATAGTTTGTGGCCTCCATTTTATACCTGGTAATAATGACGGCTGACATTTATGGAGCACTCAGGGTGTGCCAGGACTCAGTCTTTCCCCACTTTCCCCTGCTCCCTGTTTCTCTGAGGCCTATTCAACTGTCAGAGCTCATTCTCTTTCAGGAAGCCTTTCTGGACCATCCCAGCTCACTGTAGCATCTCCTTTTCTTGCTAGTTAATTTGGCCCTCCATACTTAAATTTTTTAAAAACATGCATTTGTTCAGAATTCACAAGGAGCTAATCAATTCCAGATCAGGGAATGGACCCCACAGAAAGAAGATGTCAGTGGTAACAGTGGCACCTGGTACCTGCCAGGAACTGTGCTTTTGAAGAATTACTTCCATTTTGCAACTGAGGAAATGGAAGCTTAGAAAGGTTGGGACCCAAAGGACCATGTGGTCCCTGGGTCAGTACAGCATCTTAAGGGCTCACTAGCTCTAGGATTAGACCTTTCTCACGAAAGAGCCTGAGCTGAACTCTGTGATCTAAAGAGAAGGGATATGAGAACCTCGGTTTGGCTTAGGGCTTATGTGTCAATCTAAAAACTGAATCTAGGCTAATATTCACAGTGAAGTTCATTAATGAGGAACTGTTTGTCCTCCTCTTGTGAGGAATAATCACCTATTAGTCATGTGGGGCCGGTTCCCTTTTGAGAACTGTCATTCTGGAAAGATATTGATTGGACGAGGTCTCTGAGCACATTCTCTCCAGCAGGCAGCAGTAAGGAGAGGCGGACCAGTCAAGACAAGACAGTGATTTGGCAGTAGGGGTCGCGGCATGAGCCTAATTAAGAAATCTGGTAACAGTGAGGCCTGGCTTTTCAAGGCTCATATTTGGTCTTTCACTCCATTATATCCCTCTCTTTCCAAGACTGGTGAGTGCTAAGATATACATGGACCTTAGGCCTTGTACTGTGGAAATATACTTTCTTATAGCCAGGGCTTCCAGGAGCTGGATGACAATGGCCATAGGTCTTTGCATCCTCTCCATACATCACAGATTTGAGATTTCTTGTCTTCCTGCTTTTTCTCTCCTCTCCCTCGAAGATCTTTTTCTTTTAAAATAATTTGTTCCCAATAGGAAGCTTTGTAGCAGCTGCTCCAAGAGAAGCCCGAGCTCCCTGGGGAGCCACTGCCCTTGTGGAAGAGCCTGTGAGTGAGTGGCCGTTATTAGGGGTGATTGCTGGGAAGCTGGTTGTCATGGCACCGCTGCGAGGCCAGGCCTGCGCTGCCAGGATGTCCCGGCTTCCAGGCTGAATACATAATCACTGCCATGAGAGGTGTCCTCACGCAAAGGGAGAGGGGAGCGCCTCCCCGCTGACAGTAATCTCCTCGTGGAGCACGGTGAGGAGTTCCCGGCCAAGCAGGAGGGCACAGTTCTGCAGGGGCCAGGCATGGCGTGGACAGGGGCCTGGGCTGGGGGATGGTCATGGCTTCGTCTTCTCATGGCTCAGGTGCTACGCTTCTGTATTCCCAGTGCTAGCTTTCTGCAGGAAAACACTGACAGTCAGCCCTCTGCCTTGAACGCTCTTGGGGGACTGCACACACAGTCGTAATAGCCACGTGCATTGGTGCCTCACCTGCCAGGCACAGTGCTGACCTCTTCGTGGATGTTAAAGCCCGTCCATTTTCACAGCACTGAGGCTCAGAGGGTCAGCTGCCTGTGGTCACAGGCTAGGACAGGCAGAGCTAGGGTGTAAACCCAGGTCTGGCTCTGCAACCTGCTTCAGCCCCCACATTGCATCATTTCTCCTCCAGTGCATTGACTAGAAAGGGTGACTCCTTCAACCTGGAGCTGAGAGCAGCCACTGGGAGCCCCATACCTCTGGGGGGTGGTCCCAGTAAAATGAACTGGATGGGTCCAAGGATTAAAACGCTGACTTGGGTTTCATTAGTCGTGTGCTCTAATCAGCAGCAGAAGATAACTGGACCGAGATGCCTCTTATGGACTTGACATAATGCATGGGGGGTGGAGGTAGGGGTGGGGCCACAATGTGGAATAGTGACAGAATTTACTGAGCACCTACTACCTGTTGGGCCTTCCCACTGGCTCCCATTTTGCCATCCCCACCGGGGCTTTCCTTCCCCGCCAAGGTGCTTCCAGGACCTCGAAGCCACTGCACTCAGATAGAGAGGACACCTTTTTCAATCTCTGTAGAAAATGAAGACGTTATTCTTCAGTCAGCCCTTTTGTTTAATGACTTGCTCATGGGGAAGGAAAGAGGCTGTGCCCTGTTCTCATTTTGAATTTGGCTAAAAAAAGAGTAAAAGGTCTCTCCATCTCCACTGTTGCTCATGTACTTCCACGGATTCTTGAGAAACAGGGAATCCTGGTATGTTGATTTCCTGAAAGCCAGCCTCCACCAGTGAAAGCCTGTGCTCTAGGGTGCTCTGCCCTAGTACCTGGCTTACCTGCTGCCTCTCCTCAGACCTGCTGAGTCAAAGCTGGGAAGTGTTTACAGATGTCATCTATCAACAACATTCATCCCTGGGCATGAGACCTGGGTTTAAATCTAGGCTTCACCTCTGACTAGATCTTTGACTTTGTGTAAATTACTTACTTTTCTAAGTCCTGGTTTTCTCACCTATAACTCTGAGCTCATGGATTGTTGTGACAATAACAAAATACTAACAAATACTGATTGCTTACTATGGACCAGGCATAATCGCACTGAATCCTCACAACCATCCAACAATGCAGACACCATTGTTAGCCCCATTTCATAGAGGTGTACAGTTGGGCTTGGAGAGGTTAAGTGGCTTGTCCAAGTTACCTGCACCCAGGGTTGTCTGACTCTAGAGCTTACACTACTGTCCACTATGATTCACTTACTTCCTCTAGCCTCACCAAAGCCAAGTTTCCAAACTAGGCAGGTCTCACTGGCCTTTATGATTTACCTTCTGGATCCTCAACAGTGCTGGGAATTTCATATCAGAAGGTGGCCTTCAAAAGTTGCTGACAGTTGTATAGTAGGATTTGAAATTCTTTAAAAGGCAAATTCTTCCCGTAGATCCAGGCCCTGCTGAATCCCTCACCCCTACTCCCATCATATCTCTTTTGGACAGTTGAGTTAGAAACAATTACTTTCTTCTCTGAACTTCTAGAGCAGGGTCAGGACACAGAAGTCATATGGCAGAACATAATAAACTATTGTGATATTATCCTTAAAGTAGCTCACTGTATATTATTCAGTATTAAATAATACACTATCTTGTAAGAGGGTCTGTTATACATACAATAAAAGCTTGAGGAAAATTTCTAGGAAAAAAGTTTAAAATTGAGACAATTCTGAGTTTTAAAGTTTGATTTTCTTGGGAATCCAATGCCTTCATTTTCCGCATTTGGTTTACAAATCACAGCACTAGTGTATTCTGATGACAAATGTCACATTTTATCTGGTGGTGGAGTCTTTTGCAAACATATCTTATCTCATTCATTCAGTCAATAAGGCTGATTTAGTAGCCATGATATGTCAGGTTCCCTGTGGGTAAGCAGCCATGCGTTATATTAATACGAATGTGTGGTTTTGTGGCCCCACTATGACATGAACACAGAAGATGCTCAATAAAGAGAGACTGAAAAAAATGCCAAGCATCAGAACTTTGAGGAATACCTTGGACAGGCTGAGGATAAGGGCATGTGGCATCATAGTTCATTTCAACAGTGTGATACAATATTCAGCATAAACACTTTTTAGTCAGCATTTCTTCTCCTTTGGCACATTTCACATTCAACTTAAAATGAACTTTACATTAGAAATATTTCATAATTTTATATCCTTTTGGCTGGTCATAAGTACACAAAGGCAGTAATTGCATCCTATGTCTTTCTCTCCCATTGTGTTTAGCACAATGCCTTGTTAACATTTTTTGACTGATTCATTGCTTTGTTTGATCTCACCGTCCTTTTCCTTTATGCTTAATGATCCCATTTTTCTCAAATGTTAACTCTTCAGTGGCAATTTCGCTATATTATAGGGATTCTTAAATGATGTCCAAATTTTAGGCTGAACTAGTTGACCCCAGGATTAAGGATGCCCGTACATAAGAGAAATCCTATTTAAATCCTTATGTTCAGGTTAAAGGTATCAGAGAAGATAAAAGTGTGTATCATTCTAAGCCTCGTGGGGGTCAGCTTTCCCCTCCCTCTGCTGCCTCTGGTCTGTGCTGGATGATGACGGGAGGCCAGCAGGGGCTCTGAGTAAGTCAGCAGATAAAGGGACTTGTACTGAGGGGGCTAAAAGCTGCTTGAGTGGACAACAGATCTCACAACTCAGTTATTGATGCCTCCTACTGAGCTGTCAAAATAGAATTATATGAACTGCACAGGGGGCTTGAATTAGCCAATATATTTAAACATGGGTCAATTACACACGCAAGAGATTCTCCCTTCCTTCTCCATCCTCCGCTGCCAGGCAAGAAAGTACTGAGGGTGGCTGCATTCATTATATGAAATAAACCCAATCATTGTCCCTGTTCTAGATCTGTACTTTCTGGGCCTTGATTTCCTCAGCTGTAAAAAGGAAGTACTTTCAACTCAGATTTTTTTTTGTGTGTGAGGATAAATTAAGATAATGGATGAGAAGGGGCTCTGTGGTGAATGGTTATGTGGTAAACAGCAAAAACATCAATTTAATCATTTTATGCTTTTTAAAAAAAGATTTATTTATTTATTTAATGACCACCCCCCATTGTTTTTGGGTCCGCTATCAAAAACATCAATTTAATCATTTTATGCTTTTTTAAAAAAGATTTATTTTATTTATTTATTTAATGACCACCCCCCATTGTTTTTGGGTCCGCTATCTTGCTCTCTGTGTCTGCTTGTCTTCTCGTCTTCTCTTTAGGAGACACTGGGAACCGATCCCGGGACCTCTGATGTGGGAGAGAGGTACCCAATCGCTTGAGCCACCTCAGCTCCCTGGTTTGCTGAGTCCTCCCATTGTCTCCTCTCTGTCTCTTTTTTGTTGCACCAGCTCTCTATGTGGGCCAGCTCGCCTTCACCTGGGACCTCCTATGTGGTAGATGGGAGCCCAATCGCTTGAGCCCTATGCTTTAATTTTTAAAAATGAATCTCAAAGTCAACAGAATTTTTGAGTTTCTTGCCCAAACTGTCCTTCCCCTAGCTCTTGCCAACTCATTCAATGGCACCTTTGTCTAGGCAGGTGATCAGACCAAAAATCTGGGGGTGGTTCTTGATTGTTCACTTTACCTCACTGTTATCCATCCAGTTGAGGCCTCCTCCCCATCAGAGACGTGTTGAATTCCTGATCCTCAGAATCTCAGAAGGTGACATTGTTTCCAAATAGGGTAGTTGCAAATGGAACTAGGCTAGTTATAAAATGAGTTCATGCTGGAGGAGGGCGGGCCTGTAATCCAACATGACTGGGGGCCTCATGGCCGCAGATGGAAGCAGAGGAGAACGCCACGGGCTGCCAGAAAGCCGCCAGAGGGGCCAGGAGAGGGGCATGGAGCCGTTCTTCGCAAACTTAGGAGGAAGCCTGACCCTGTGGACACCTTGATTTTGGACTTGTAGGCGCTGAAACTGTGAGACAAAGATTTCTGTTGTTTGAAGCAATGCAGTCTGTACTTTGTTACGGCAGCTCCAGGAAACTAAGGCACTCCCCCTTCTAGTTCTGAAACAAGTTCTGTTAACTCTACACTCTAAGGATAGCCCAAATCGCCATAGTTTTTACCACTTCCACTGTCACTATCTTCGTCCACATCTTCTGTCTGGTCTGTTTGTATAGCTTTCCAACTATTCTCCCCACATGTACTCTTTCTGCCCTGGTTTTATTCTTTACCGAGCCAAAGAGCGATCTATTTAAAAATTCCTATGTGTATAGATACAACCATATTACTCCTTTACATGAAACCCTCCTATATCTTTCCTTTTTAGATAAATACAACCCAAATTCCTTACCATTATTGCCATGCTGCCCAACTCCCAAGTCCTTTTTGAGGAACACAGTGTAAATGGGGCCTGGGGGTTGGGCAAGGCAGCTGTCCTGAGCTCAGAGTCCTCACGAACCCAGGGCCACCGCCGGCCCCTGCAACCTCCCCGCCTGCTGCGCTTTTGACACTATAGACGCTCATCTTCCTTCTCCCTCTCCACCTGCCAAGTATAGTCCAGGTGCAGATTCATGGGCTGCTTCCTCTTTCCCAAAAACGCTTTTCCACCAAACCGTGCATTATCTTATTTGTTTATACATTTGTTGCCTGTCTCCTCCGACTTGAATAAAATGTCACAAGGGCCGTTGGCGCCATTTTCCTAGCGCCTGGAACAGTGCTGGGCACATGATGGGCAACGTAAATGTTTGTTGAACAATTGGATAGTAGGCTGACTACCATTATTTCATAGACTCGTCTGCCATCTACCTTGCCTCTAAACACCAAAAGTTAACTTCCATTTTTCCAATTTGTAAAAATCTGCTGCAAAATTTTCAATCTTCACCTATATTTTAGTGTCACTCTTCAGTTTTGGGTGCCTAGGAATGCATATTAATTTGAACATTCATATAAGCTAAACATAACAAGGTGGATATTTTATTGCATGTACACACACATACATATATATGCATATACACAGTGCATTCCCATAGCTAGAAATGAGTAAATGTGTGCAAAGAGAAGAACCAGATGCAAATTTGTCAAATTGAATGACTCTGGCTGTTTAGTTTTTCAAGCATTTATTTAGAACCTTCACTATGCTAAGGACTGAAGGAAAAGAAACAAGAGCCCTAGCCATAACTTAGGTCCCATTTAGTGGGAGAGATACAATCAGAAACTGATCATTTCAACCCATGGTATTGAGCTCTAGGATAGAGGGCACTTAGTCCAACATGGGGGTCAGAAGGCTGTCCGGAGGAGAGGCCATCTGAGGTGAGACTGCTCTCACCTCCTGTGAGGAAGGGATGGGCCATTATAAGAGCCTGCCCTGGCCAGAACCTGTCTAGACTCTGGCAGGCCAGTGCCCCTCCCTGGGGAAAATATCCCCCACGATATTCCCTCCACTGGGGTTCTCTTGAGCCTTGAATTCAGGATGCTCGCCCAGTGCCTGGGACGGCCTCACCAGTAATGGCCTGTCATGGGCTGTGATGACAGGCAAGCTGGCCTTGAGACGTCCCAAGCCTGGAGCAGCAAGAGCCCCTGTAGCATTAGGGCCAACCTTTCTTCATGTATGTGGGGCAGCATCCATGTGCTTGAGCCAATTTGGAACTTCGCTGCTTTTTCAACCAAGACCCCAGGCAGGGAAGAGGGCAAGACCTAGGAAGGTGTCAGCTGCTAGAGAATGACACTCGTCTACAAAATTAATAAGCCTTTCAGTTCTTAGGAAAATCCACTCAATTGGAGCCTCTAGGATGACTAATTGACAGAACTGGTTAAATTAATCAAAAATGGAAATGAGAGATGGAGAAAGGGGGAAGGGCTTCTATTTTTATTCTGTGGCTTGGGCCTTGCCTGAGCTGCTAATTGCTGCTAAGCCTGAATGGGGTAAAGCAGCTTCAGACACTGGAGGGGGGCGGGGTGGGGGCAAGATGTCAGTGGGTTCTGCTCCTTGTAGCGAGTGTCTGGCTTTCCTCCAGGGTGGGGGTGTGTCTGTGTGTGTTTGTAATCCTATCATCAGGCAAAAGCATTTTAATAAAGGGCCATGTCTTTTTAACCTAACCAAGTTCCCCTGAAACAAACAATGTTAATTATGCTCCAGATCAATACTGAACCCCTTTTGGAAGCTGTGCCAAACCTCGGAGGTTTTACAATTCATCCCAGCTGCAGTCTCAGCTGATGTCTTTGGAAACATTCCTTCAGAGACCTGGGGAATGAGCCGCAGGTTTATTGAGGGATCTAGTGACCTACAGAACCAGGACTAGGCAATTAAGTTTGTAGATGAGGGTGAAGAATGAGGGTAGATTTCATGTTTTGTGCAAGGGCAAAGTTAGTTCCACGAGCAATTAGAAATGCCAGGCAGGGAGAGCGAGCTGATGGGGACAGTGTAAAAAGGAGCCCCATGAAATTATCCTTCTGCATGCCAGCAAAAGGTCCTATTCTTTCCCCTGCTGCTATATAAACCACGAGTAGAAAGGATCCTTCTCCTGGAAGCAAATGGTGCAAGGAGGATTTGGAGGCAGGCAGACCTGCAGTCAAATCCTAGCTCCTCCATTGTGACCTGGGGCAAGTTTCTTCACCTCTCTGTGCCTCACTTGTAGAATGGAAGTACGAAGACCAACCTTAGTGGGCTGTGAGGAATGAGTGATATATAGAAGGGCTCAAATATAATAATCCACCCCCTCCAGTACACCGACCTTTGGAGGGGAATGGGATTTCTGATTTGGATTGTTAAATTGGATTCTCACTGGAACCCAGGCTGTTTTCTCCAGTGACTACACTAGTCACTAAAATGTCTCAGACTTCAAACCTAAAGTCCCTCAGCCTGAAAAACTCAGGTTCTCTTCACATCAGGCCCATGACGGGCAGATGTTAAGTCCTCTCCAGGGTTGATGTGGACTGCCCCATGGAGAGGCAGCCTGCCTTGGTTTCATCTAAAGGAGGGAATTTCCATGGCCAAGTCTCCGTCTGCAGATTTGACAGTGCACAAGGGCCTTGCTGTAGGCGGTAGACTCACGCTTGCTGGTGGAGTCAGTCAAGGAGCCTGTGCTGCAGGGAGGCCCTGCTCCCCGCCCTTCGAGACCCTCCCTGGCCAGCTTCATCACCTGCAAGTCCTCGGCCCAGGATGGGCCCACGAGGGACAGACAAAGAGTGAGGCAGGTCTGCCCAAACTGCAGCTGGATTAGGATGTGCCTGAACCTACCCTGTGCCATCAGCCACTGAGCACAGTGCTCACACTCCTCATTAGTTCACCCAGCAGATGTGCCCAGGGAGCCTACTGTGTGCCGTGCAGGGAGCTACCGGCTTTTACTTTAATTAAATAATGACCAAAGAGCTCCATGAGATCAAATCCCACGATCACATCTCTGCTCTCAACCTGACCTCTCAGAAGCATTTAACACCCTCAATCCCAATATCTTTCTAAAGCACTCTCCTCTCTTGGCTTTTAACTTCTCTCTCCCTTTCACTTGATTTTCCTCTTACCTCCTCGGCAGCTCATACTTAGTCTCTTCTAGAAGGCTGCCTCTGCCTTCCCCATACTACCCCATCACTAGATGCTGGCATGCTCTCAGCCTCGGTCCTGGGCTCTTTGCTCTTCTCCATCTACACCAGGGGTTCTTAACCTTTCCTGTTCCACAGGCCCCTTTGCCAGTCAGGTGAAAACTGTGGACCCCTTACTAAGTCCACACTATACTGTGTATTATTTAATAAATATATAACATTTGCACCAACACATCCCCACAAGAATTTTTTTTGAATTTCAAATCAAGCTAATGGACCCCTTGTTAAGAACCCCTGTTCTACACCCTCTCCCCTAAGTGACTTCGCCTCATCCCAAGACTTTAAATGCCACCGCATGCTCATGACTCCTAAATTTCTATCCTTAGCTCAGACCTGTCCCCTGACTTCCAGTATGTGGCTAAAACAAAATCCACAATTGGGAGCCCTCTCTGACCTCAAGAGCGGCTTTTGAGTGGGAAACAGGTTCTTCCTCATCTTCTCTCAGCCTCTGAAGTCAGCTGACGTTCCCTTTGTTCAGAGGGAGATTTTTGTATCGCACCATAGGGAAGTACCCATAACATAATATATAATGACGGGGGAATCATAGAGACTCAAGCTACAGGTTGCTATTGCCCACATCTTTGTCTAATTTCCCCCTGCTTCCTCTAATAAGAGCCACGCTCCCTGTGTGCTCACGACTGCCAGGGGCTGTGCTCAGAGCCCTGTGTTATTAGCTTTTCACCCTTACCACCTGGAAGAAAGTAGCAACACCAGTACCTTGTCCAGGCTTCCTGTGGCCAGTGAGCCTGGGATCTGTTCCTAGAACTGTTGGCTCCAGGGCCTGTGCTCTCATTTTCATGTCTGTCCTTCTTCCATTGGTCTTTCCAAATGCCTGCCTTTCTACCAACAGATGATCAGGGAAACCTCACTCTATGCTGGACACCATGTTAAGTATGGGTAATTCAGTCGTTAGAAGGCTAAACAAGGGTCCTGACCTCATAGAGATTACATTCTAGTGGGGAAGACAGAGCGTATAAAATGCAAATCACTCTAGCTATCTGCAGACTGAGATGAGTGCTATCACAGAAAGAAAAAAGGGTGAAGAAATAGAAACCTGGGGCAGATGGTGTGGGCAGAGAAATCCTCTCTGAGGAGGAGACATTTTCTCAGAGACCTGAGAAATGAGAACCATACAGACAGGTGGGGGGCATGGTGGGAGAGCATTCCAGGCAGAGAAAGAGCCTGTGCAAAGGCCCTGAGGCAAGAAAGGGCTGGATATGGTGGAGGCAGAGGAAGCAAGTCTGGGGGGCCAGACTGGGGCCAGTCACAATTAGAGAGGTGGGCAGGGATGACATCATGCAGGGCCTTAAGGCATTGAAAAGGAGTTCAGATTGAATTTCTCTTTCATTTCCTAGGTTGGCATGCATAACACAATCCCCACATCTTGTGCATTGGAAGGGAAAAGCACCATCTAGGCTAGCAAAGTGTTGCTGCCACCAGCATCTATTGTTCCAGGCACTGGAAACTCCAACTGCAAGCACAACTCTTGTCACAACAGCCAGAAGCAGTAGCAGAAAAAAAGAGAGGACTGAGAGAGAAGGAATCATTCAACCCCTGCTGAGTATGCAGAGTGAGGGACATATGGAAATTAATATATGCAGCTCTGATAACACGGATCTCCTCGGCATTTTGATTAAACGCCGACGGTTATTAAATACCCTCTTTCTCAGAGCTCATCTCCGAAAGCCAATGTTGCTTTTCATTTTGAACTCTGATGAACTGTCTCAATTCCGTGTGCACACCTCGGCTGAGCCGCGGTCGACTGAAGCCCGGCGTTTGAGGAGGATGGAGAAAATCAATATGAAATGTCAGGCGAGAGGTCAGATTGAACTTGTTTTCCCAGCTGGCAGGAGCTTGGGGGCACAGCAACAGCCAAACAAAGGGAGATGTGCACCGAAGAAGGTCGACACTTTGGATGAGTCAGGAAAATGAATTTTGTTTGCTTCTTAATTAGATTAAGAGGCGGTGGGAGGCAAAATTCCCAGCAGCCGCTGATGTTGGCCTGGGGCACCGAAG
>JAQZBX010013150.1:0-19078 GCA_029593785.1 Cabassous unicinctus | reverse complement strand
AGAGAGGAGAATGCCATGGGAAGACACAGGCAGAGACTGGAGTTGTGCTGCCACAAAGTCAAGGAAGGAATGCCAAGGACCCCTGGCAACCAGCAGAAGCCAGGAGAGAGGCAGACTGTCCCTCTGAACCCCCAAGGAAGAACCAACTCTGCCTGCTCCTTGAGTTCAGACTTCCAGCCTCTGGAACTGTAAGAGAATAAATTTCTGTTGTTCAAGATCCCCCAGGATGGCTTCCCATCAGTTCCCATTCCCACATTTCCTATTTATGTCAAACTTCAGGCATAAATTTATTTATTGAGTATTAATTGAGCACTGAATTATGTGTCAGGCCTTGGTGATACAACGTGAGCAAAAAAGATTTAGTGTTTGTCCTCAGAGAGCTTACAGTCTGGTGGGGAAGGACACTGAAAAACTAATATCGTGTGATGAATGCCGACCTCTAATATTGCTTATACCAGACAGGCTCATTTTAAAAGAAAACATTCCTTTTTTCCAACCCTTCTTGTTGCTTTACATAGTCACCACCCTTACCTAGCTTGTGAATTTCCCTTTATTGAGACTAAAGCAAAAGCTTCTAACTCTCCTTTCTTCTTACCAGCACTGTGTTAATCTTCCGTAAAACACAAATTCTATAACTCTGCTTTCTAGCTATATGGTGTCAAATTGCACCCCTTGTACAAGGAACTGTGCTTCTCATACTGGAGCCCAAGCATGCATCCTTGGGGGTCAGGAGAGCAGGGGAGGATGTGGGGGTGTACCAGGGGGTACAGGAAGCCAGGACAAAAAGGCTGCATCTTCTGGGAACAAAAATTTAACTTGAAATTTTGGGGTGGGGTGGAAACGTAATTACTAAATTAAACAGTAGACATTTTATGGGGATTAAAAATGCAAAAGTCACATGAAATTTTAAAACTGAAAAATAGGACTTTCAGGAGCCAGGAATAAATGAATAATGAATGAGTGAATGGATGACTACATGAGAGCATAAACTTTTTTTTTTTTTTTTTTTGAAGTACCGGGACCAGGGTTTGAACCTGGGACCTTGTAAGTGGGAAGCTGGTGCTCAACCACTGAGCTACACTAGCTCCCCCCTAGTTGGTTTTTTCGTTTATTTGCTTGTTTTGTTTTTAGGTTCAATTAGGAATTGAACCCAGGATCTCATACATGGAAAGCAGGCACTCAACCACTTGAGTTACATCCGCTCCCAGAGAGCATAAACTTTTGACTTTGGTCTTTAAGGACCAACATGTTATGAACCGTCATCCCTGTGTGACCTCAGTTCTTTAATATCCCTTTTCACCCAAGACTGACACTTCTTTCTAAGGTCCTTTAAAAGTTCCTCATACTTTGCTTAATTTCAGGTTTTAACCTGTGCTGTGCACACCGCTGAAGACACATTTCTTTCTCTTCATGACCTAACCAAATCCTACTTGTAAGTCAATCCTCGACTACTCAGTCTTGGCCTTCCCTGTGAGGTCTACAAATGCCCTACCCTCCTCTGAGCGCCTTAACCCCTAACTGTCTCAACCACTCATTTTGCGTATTGTTGCAGTTGGGCAGTTTGAT
Source organism: Cabassous unicinctus (assembly GCA_029593785.1). Taxonomy (NCBI): domain Eukaryota; kingdom Metazoa; phylum Chordata; class Mammalia; order Cingulata; family Chlamyphoridae; genus Cabassous; species Cabassous unicinctus. The sequence continues at coordinate 17,512 of JAQZBX010013150.1, read as the reverse complement.
GTAATTATGAATTCAAAAAATATAACTGGATCATGATTGTAAACTGATCTGTTAATCTGGGCAAGATTAGGTTATGATTAGGGCGTTGACTGGGTCACGTCAGTAGGGTGTCGAGCCCCACCCCTTGGTGGGTGGGGAATCGAATATAAAAGGCATGGCAAGAACAGAGTTGAAGCAGTTTTTTGAGAAGCAGTTTTGATGTTGGAAAAAAGGCCCCAGGAAGAGAGAAGCGAGCCGTTAGCCTGATCGTCTACAGCTGACCTTGTGGAGGAACCAGGAGCTAAGCCTGGAGAGAAACGCAGCCCTGGGAAGAGAGGAACCCAAGAAGCCTGAACCCTGGCAAATGTCGGCAGCTGTCTTGTTTTAACATGTGGCCATAGACTGTGGTGAGAGAAGAAACTTAACGCTTTATGGCCTGGTATCTGTGGACTTCTACCCCAAATAAATACCCTTTATAAAGACCAACCCATTTTTGGTATTTCACATTAGCACCCCTTTGGCTAATACACGTATTAGACACTCACTGCTGTAAACACTGATCTCTAAATACTTCATGGGTATATCTTGCCTCATCAGCCAAAATTTAAATACCTTGATTATAGGAAATAAGTCTTACCTTTCCACTGTGCTTTTCTAATACTATTAAGAATACCAGAGATACCCAAAAATCATGCTGAAGGACTGATTAAATGACAGAACTAGTCTACACCAGCGGTTCTCAACTAGAGACGATTTTGCACCCTTGGGGATATCTGGCAATATTTGGAGACAGTTTTGGCTGTCACACCTGAGGTCGTGCTACAGTCATCTAGAGGGTAGAGGCCAAGGATGCTTCTAAACATCCTCCAATGCACAGGACTGCCGCCACCCAGCCCCAAATTGTCTGGTCCAAATTGTCAATAGTGCTGCTGTTGAGAAACCTGTCTAGATTATAATATTTTTCTAAGTGGCTCCCTGGTTTCCTTATTCTCCCAGTCAGCATCCAGACTTCCACCTTTCTGCCTTCTGCCAGAGCGACTTCTTTAAAAGAAGTAATTGTCATATTACTTTCCTAGTTATTTTAATGGCTGTTCACTGACTTTTGGAAAAAATTCAAGTTCTTTATCCTGGCCTTTATGACCTGGCTCCTACCTTCCTCCCAAGCCTCAATGCCCTGCCTTCTCCAAGTTATTCCCTACATACCAACCTCATCAGTCACCCTGGATTCCACAAATGTATTAGGATCGTTCATGCCACAGGACCTTTGCACATACCAATCCTTCTTCCTTGAACACTTCTCTTGGTAGCTCATGTAAGCACTGTTCATAGATCAACAGCAGCACAAGCATTAGAAAATATTTATTGAGCATCTATCATGGTCCAGACTGTATTAGGGAAACAGCAGGGAACAAACCAGAATAAGTCCATGCTGTCACAGAGCTGATAGTCTAGACAGTCACTCTCCAATCCAACTGCAATGATGGAACTGTTCTAAATCTACACTGTCCAATACAGTAGCCACTAACCACACGCGGCTATTGAGTACTTGAAATGTGGCTAATTTGAATTAAGATGTGCTGTAAGTGTAAAATATACTCTTAATGTTCAAAACTTAGTATGAAAAAAGATGTAAATAATCTCATTTAAAATTTTAAAAATATTTATCTCATCTAAGCCCTATGGCAAACCCACGAAGTGGTTATTGTTATTATCTTCTCCATTTTACTTATGGAAAAACCTAGGCACAGAAAGGTTAACGAACTTGGCCAATGTCAGCCATCAGGCCTGGCTCTGACCTGAGTCTGTGTGACTCTAGAATCCACCATTATATTATGCATGCCACCTCCCCGATGCTATACCTCTTAGAGCAAATATGAAGGAGCAGAATGACCACAAAATATTCATCCCTCTCCTAGCCATGTACATACAAAAAGAGCAGTCAAATTATTCATGTCTCATCTCATGGGAACTGAAAATGAAAACTGGGACAGTGGGAGAGAAAAGTCTTCATTTTCTGGCTTTTTACAGCAAATTGGGGTGGCAAAAGAGCAACCAGCAGGTGATGATGAGACAGACACAGTTCTAGCCTCCCTTGAACATCTTGGCATCTGCAAATTATTCAGCCAACATGGACATGGGTGGCCACTACCTTCCGGGCACCTTTACTCTGGGAACAGCTGCTTTTATAGAAAGCCTCCCAGTTAGCTCCAGGCCCATCTGGTCTACCCAGGTACTCACCATCAGTGCCAAGCAGGTCCTACCTGCTTACAGCCAGTCTTAGCCTTTTGCTTCCAAGCACTCAGCTCCCAGTAGCTTTGGAGCTGCTTTGCTTACCAATGCCCTAAAACTCCAGCATGACCCATGGGCCGGTGAGGCTGGCTGCATTTTGCCCCAATCCCCTCCCCTCTGAAGCTTGTCTTTGGTGCCCATTAGAACCACTGGGGCTTCAGAGTGTTGGTTTCCACAGCCATAACCTCTTGAAGAAGCCACTAGACCCTTTTCCCACTATTATCTTCAATTCCTTGTATCCTCTCAGCCTCCCACAGTCCATCAGCAAGTCCTGTTAACTCCAGAGTCCATCCACTCCTCTCCATCTCCACGTCACTGAACCTCTTGTCCAGATTTGTCTCCTGACTGGTCTCCCCCATCAACTTCTCAGATTTTCCCCACAGCAGCAAGAGTGATTTTCTTAAAACATAATTTGGATCACATCATACCATTATTAAACCCTTCTCTGACAGGGATCATGTCACATTCATTTCTGTGTTCCATCACCTTCAGCGAATGTTTGTGAAATCGAACACGAGATTTCACCTTTTTTGAAATGCCAAACATTGAGCTGACTTCTGAGCCAGGCCCAGTGACTTCTGTGCTCCCAGAGTGTGAGACCATGCAAAGGAGCTCAAAGACCTCCCTCTCTCCTCCCACGTGCCAGGGGCCAGGGGCCCATCTGCCCCATCATCCCCGGGGCTGTTACTCACATTTAGTGTGCCTGTCACACAAGGCCGACGCCCTCATGTCACACAGCCGGATTGTCCCTTTGCTGCTGCTGTACACAAAGGTGTTGCAGTGATGGGGGTGGAACTCGGCCGCCGTGATCACTTCTGTGAGCTCCTCCATATTGGCTGGCTTAATGTCCACGATATCTGACACAGACGAGTCAAGGAGGGACCCAGAAGAGGAGGGGGAGAGAAGACTCGGGGATGATTAGTACTGGTACCACCTCATGCTTGTAACACATCAGCATCTACACATACATGGTGGGGCCTCATAATGATGCTGTGAGCAAATAAGCAGGGACGATGGGTCCCAGGCAGATGAAGCTCAGGGACTTTAAGAAAATGGCCCATGGTTACCCATTGGTCAGAGGTAGGATTAGAACTCAGGTCTCCCTGACTCATTCTAGGTGTTTAATCCTCCATAACATGGAGAAGACATCCTATTCACCTTCGAAGTTACCTGCTCACACAAACATGCTAAATGTGCCGGGTTGAAAAGACTTTCATTTCCCATTTTACAATAGTGGTTCAGGAACTAGTCCCATTCCAACTGAATAATTCGACTTATTTGAATCCCTAATCTTGACTCCTGGGCTGATAAATAATATATAGTATAGATTGCAAACCCTCTTCCATAAAATGCCTGAGACCTTCTTTCATAATAATGTTGATGATAATAGTAATAATAATAGCTGCTACCATTTATTGAGCACTTACTATATGCCAATCACTGTGCTAAGCACTTTATCACTTAATCCATGCAAGGACTCTATAATCAACAATTTTCATATGCCTTGATTTCAGGAGTAGAAATGGAGACTCAGAGTGTGTAAATTAACTTACCCCAAAGCACATGGCTAAAGAGTGGCAGCATGAGGATTTCATCCCAGGAACAAAATCTGGGCTCTTATTAATAATTACGGAAAACCTGTGTGGGAGTTTAAACATTGGACAGAAGCCATCCAGTTGTATGGCGGGACAGTTTTAGACTTCCATGGAACATACCCTTAGTTTATTATTTTTCAGTATTTTTCTTTCTGATCAAGAATTATTATGCCTCTATGTTTAAAGATCATAATCCTTATATATTGGAATGATATATTTGGACTTTCATTTATAAATTGACTTCAGTTGAAACATATGCCTTCTTTTCGGTGTCTGACCTGAGTTCTTCCCCCAGACAGAAGAGTAGGCTTGTGTTGATTCCTTCATATCCCTACTTAGAGCTTGGGGGATAAGGGCACCCTTTGGAAAGGCACCTGGTAGGGGTTTAGGTGCTGTCTGAGGACTGAGCAACTTTCCTGCAAAGGAACAGGCCTTACAATGCAGATGCAATTACATGGTAAAGCTGAGCCAAATGATTCCCACTTTTCCTAGGTTTTGCCATTTGTGAGGTACTTTTTGCCCCTTCTGTAGGTCATCAAATAATATTTTTTACTAAAGTTTTTCTCCCCATCAACTTTAAGTTGGCTCACTTTTTTCTTTCCTTAGCCTTGTCTAAGCAGTAACCCAATATTCATAAAATCATGGGTTTAATGTGCTAGCCACATTTTCCATAATATGCATACAAATAAATGTATAATGATTAAAATAAAAAAGCTTATATGAGCACCAGGGGTTTGAGCATCATGTTTGGAAAACACTACATTAAATCTGATGCAGACTGTCCTATTAGGTTGGGATGGGTGAAAGTCTTCTATGCTTTTTATTAAGCAGGCAGCATAGTCCCCTCTTTAGAGTTTAGATGAGGTGTACAGGCACTGATACTTTTAGTCACACTCACCCTAACCACGCAATCATCTATTATCAGACATCACCTTTGCTTCTGCTACAACTATTCTAATATGCAATTTGTTGTGACAATGGCTTTGTATTTGGCTGTGCATCCTTCCCCTTCAATTCTCCCTTCCAAATCCTGCTGTGTTTTTCCTAAAATTAGCTTGAGACTGAACTACCGTTACATTTTACTACGATTTCTCCACCAAACCCAGATGCAAATTACTTGGGTCTCCAGGGCATATGGGTCCCCTGGATTCATAAAATACTACCTTTCAACTCAACTGCTGCTGGAGAGTTATAAATACTATTGCAGTTAGCTCCGCATGTTGGGGGGCAAGGGCCCGTGCCAATCCGCGCCCAGTTCTGAAGATCTTGTGACCCTGGGCTTTGTGGCCACAGCACGGGATGGGGTAAGCAGAGGTTAGGATTTTGCTGTTGTCAAATTTCACTGCCTTCCAGAAAGAGCCTCGATACCCTACTGTGCCAGCAAGCAGATTTCTATTTTCCCAAAATAGGGAAAGAAAATCGGGTGTTAGCTTTCTCAACCTCTACCAGTATAGCTCTAAAAACAAAGCTTAACTGGAAGGGATTTTTGCTGTGTGGGAGGGGGAGGTGCTACATCTACAGTTATTTTTTACCATCTAAAAATAAAGCCCCAAAGTCAGAACTGTGAAACCGAGGTGCCTATCTTTGAAACCAGGAACTTCCCATACCACGAAGAACACTATTGCGGGGATGTGCCCCACTGAGTCTCCTGAGGGCTGCTGCTTCAGGATTCCTGCCTCCCTCAGTCCAGGACCTTTAAGCCTGGCCACACCCCTCAGCCCCAGCCACTGCCAGTTCTCCTACCCATCCCCCTCCCACCCATAAATCACAACTCTACACCTATTTTCAATAGGCATGATGATAAGACGACGTGGAGGAAAATAATGACCAGCAGCTAATGTTTATCAAGTGCCAGCCTGCCCTGTGCAAAGCACTTCACATATGTCAATTAACCCTCATCTCAGTCTCACGAGGTCGGTACTATTAACAGCCCCATTTTTTGCGGAGGAAACCAAGGCAGCGAATGAGGAAAATTACTCAGGGATATATGACTAGCAGAGGCAGAGCTGGGATTTGAACTCAAGTTTGCCCAACTCCAGAGCCTGAGTTTTTACCACAGTGCCACTCTGCTTCCCCTAGGAATGGGCCAGACTTTCTGAATTTGGTAATTCTGGCTCTCTTGAAACAACCCCTGGTCTATCTGAAGGGATGTGTGTTCTTGGATTCACCTCCTACGTTGGTGAGCACATTTTTTCTGAACCAGAATATTGGACACGGCATCTGACTCAGGATTTGTGTGTCCTATGATCTCTTCAAGTTTTTGAACCAGAAGTGGGAACAGAAACCTGACAAGGGATTTCTTGGATTGCTCTCTGACAGAGGATTTGCTGAGTTCTGGAAACATTTGGGGGATGAAGTCTGACTCATCCTTGTAAGCCAGAAATTCAATGGCTTATGAGGATGATGGGAAATGATGCTTCACATCTGCACCATCTAGAAATCCAGGCCTTTTCCCTCACATTGTTCTAAATGGGGATCCATGCCTTTCAGCAGATGTGGTTTTACCCTTCATGTTGGGAGGGAAGGAGAAAGGAGATGAGCAATGCAGGCTCCCTGTGTTATCTCGAAAATGGAATGATGCATTTTGACAGCCAATTTTCTCTTCCCTATCCTTTAGTGTTCTCTATCCAAATTATTTCCCTGTTGTCCTAAAGAACAAAATGGCAAAAGCAAAACATAGCATTTGATTCACGGCTAATATACGATGCAGACAGCCAACAGATTGCTATTAAATTAACCCTGGGGCTTGACAGATCGGTTCTTCCTGACCCCAACTGCTTACGGCATCCCTTATTAATGCTGAACCCAGGCAAATTACCTCTGTTAGCAAAAGGGGTTAATCTGGCTCTCTGCTGGGACTCTGGAGGCAGTTCCGAGGACAGGAGGGGGCCCAGCTAGCCTGGCAGCTGAGCTCTATAGTTGGAAGACAGAAGGCAGGAAGGTGAGGGTACTGCTGTGCCAGGCAGTAGCCTAAGGCATCATTTAAAATAATAATTGAAGACACTGGGAGGTCATCCCTTAAGGGATTCACTTCAAACAAATAAGAAGCCAGTGCCATAAATTACATCAGTAGTGAGGTAAGAGAATGGAGAGGGTTATGGCAGAATGGTAAGAGGTGGTGTGGGGGGGTGGGGGGGTGGCAGGCAAAAGTCATTTCCCTAATCACAGGTCTGGAAAAAGCTTTCTACACAAAAAGGTCCATTGCAACACTACTTATAAAAGAAAAAGGTTGACAACAACCTAAATACACAGAAATGAGTCACAATTAAGTCAATTGTGATATATCTCAGATTGTTTATGCAATGAAATTAACTCTGAAACCTGTAAAAATATAACTATGCAAAATTCTATCTATAGTATGATCATAACATCATTTAAAAATTATAATCTGAAAATACTGAACTAAAAGCAAGATACTAAGATGTTACTGGTAGCTCTATCTGGGTGGTAGGTCTATGAATTTTTTTTTCTTTTCAAATTGCAGTATCATTTCCACATTTTATTTTGATGAAGTTGTAGAATATTAGGATGAGAGTAGACTTAAGAGATTTTTTTTGTGATTATATATATTATTGTAGGTAAGGAAAGTTGGATAAAAATGTATATACAGGCTGACCATAGACATTTAAAAATCTATATGTAGGGAAGTGGATGTTGCTCAAGTGGTTGAACGTCTGCTTCCCACGTAATAAGTCCCGGGTTCAATCCCCAGTACCTCCTAAAAACAAAACAAACAGTAAAACCAACTTTCATTGGGGAGCAGACATAGCTCAGTGGTTGAGCGCCTGCTTCCCATGTATGAGGTCCTGGGTTCAATCCCCAGTATCTCCTGGAAAAAAAAAAAAAATCTATATGTATATACATATACATAAACATACATACACACACAGAGAAAATAGGCAGGAAGGAAATATAGTTCTATCTTGAGGGGGATTCGATTCTAAATGTAAGTTGCCCTGGAATATCCCTTTATAGTTACTTGAGCTTGGGTCTACTTATTCATTTATTTAACATGTTTACTAAGACTTTACAATCTGCCAGTAATATTCTGGGTGCTGGGGATACAGCAGTGAACAAAAGAGCCAGAAAAAATCCCTGATCTAATGGTGCCTATATCCTAGTAGGGGACATGGTCAATAAACAAAGTAAATATGTATAATATATAGTGTATTAGATAGTAATAAGTGCTGAGCTGTAACATACAGCACGGAAGGGGGGGAGAAAGTGTATGTGTATGGGGAAGGGGGCTCTAGATTGACTAGTAGAAGGGCTCCTGGGTAAATCAAGACTCCAAAGAGCTTGCCCTATGGGAGGAGAAATCCCAGTCTCTGGGTACCTGCTCACAAAGCTCTAGGCTGGCCTCAGATGCAGAGGGGAAAACCCATACAAGCAGGCCGCCATGCCTGGGAAACCCACCAAGGCTTCTCTTCATGTAGGGGCTCAGTGAGGGGTCTGTTCTGGCACATACAGGACAACGTACGGGACGTGTCATTAGAAGGGATGCTCTCCTTTTACACTGAATGTCACTCTGAGATTGATATGTGCATTTGATCCCATGGCAGGATGAAAGCTACTGCAGCAGCAAGAGAGAGATTCCTAAACTAGGCCCCACAGCTTCCCCCAAAGCCTACCTGGCTGAATCCCACTGGATTAAAAGGAAGGCCACTGACTGTAGTGAAGAGTGACAGAAGCTGGAAGTCAAGAGGCAAGGCTGCGTAGTTCCCTTATCAGGAAATCAACCCCGAAAGGCCTCAGCTCAGTTGATAAATGAAGCTGATGCATGGGACTACTAAGGTCAAGGTCAAAGGTGAAGTCCAGTTGGCTTCTCTCAGAGAAAACCTCTGTATCATGAGCAAAGACTGGACTTCTGCAAAGTATAGCCTCTGCTTGCCTTTTTGTCCTAGTTTACATCATGGTCCATCTCACTCTCTGGCCTCTAGTCACAATGGCCTTCTTAGATTTCTTCCAACATGTCATGCTCTCTCCTGCCACAGGACCTTTGTACATGCCGCACCAATCTCTCCCTATGTCTTTGCCAAGTTAGCTCATAAACTTCCTCTTTCAGACCTCAACATAACATCACTTCCTCAGTAAAGCCCTTTTAAAATTCCCTGGTTGATGTAAGGTTTTTAACATTCATGAAACCATATTTCCTCTCTTCACAGAACTTAAGTCTGCTTATAGTTATATATTCATTAGCATGATTATTTGATGAATCTCATTCTGAAAGAGGAAAATTTGTCTGTTTCTTTTCACTTTTGTATCCCCAGGGCTTAGTGCATTGCCTGGAACAAATTAGGTGCTCATAAATTATTTGTTGAGGGCTGTAGCTTTACTTTTACTTGATATGGGTCAACTGAATAGGTTCAGATTTGATCAGGTAAGAAGTTACGTCAGCTCATTTATCAGTCATGAGAAGAGAGTTCAAGGGATCCTAGGTATATCTTAGTTTTCATGAAGGAGCAACATTTTTTATAGAAACTGTTCCTTTATTGTAATGTTAGAGCTGCCCTTTGCCCTAGTGAATTACAATCTAGAATTGGGTCATTTCAGTCCTGATGTACTTAATCCACTCAGGCTAAAGTTTGACCACTTTAAGCCAGAACAAGATAGAGGAAGACTGTGGATAGAAAGGAGAGGATGCAGGAGCAAGTACCACGAGACTAGGAATGTCTCACTCTGATATGTTGCTAAACACAAGGTCCTGGACTTCAGAGATCCTGCAAATGTCTGGTAACTAGGGTAGATGAGCAGCATCTTGCAAAGAGCAATCAACTGCAAAGCCAAAGGAGTCTGGAATTGAGAAGATGACCCAGTTCGTGGATCTGGCAGGATAGAAGCCACCGTTCTAATATTCAACTTTTCTAGTTTCCTACTTTGAAAAATAATAAAGATAATTGTATTAGTTCTTGTTTATTGAGCATTTACTTAGCAAGGTACTACCATAAAACATGTATATATGTATACACACATAATTTTCTTAAATTCTCACAATCCTCTTTGATAGAGCTATTCTCTACAGATAATGAAATGGAGACTCAGAGATGTGAAAGAACATGCTAAAGCTTACATAGCCAGAAAGTGGTAGAGCTGGATGAAAACTCTGGGCTTTTCTGACTCCCAAACCTAAGTTCTTAAACACAATGACAATGTCACACCAAATGCCAGTTACTGGAATTCATGACCTTTTTAAACCATATCTCCAAACTGCATGTCTTATTATTTACTTAGTACTTTTCTAAGTGTATACTCACTTTGTAATTTAAATGTATTTTTCAGTATATGTGAAATCATAAGATTGCTATGCTAGTTGTGTTTTCTATTATTCATTACTATCAATACATAGATATGAAGACAAAATAGCCCATGTAATGCTTAGGATCATCTTACCTATCACTATGGTACTCACACCACGCTTTGGGAAAACCAACATTATTTTATCCTGAACCACGTTTTTTTTTTGCTGCCTGAGTGTATTAAAGACATTACAGAATCGGGTACTAAACAACATATGATTTGAGACCTGCCTGGTGGTTGGTGTTTTTTTGAGGCTGTTTTGAAAGATGGTAGCTTCCTAGCCCAGAGGTGGCTGCACTTCAGTGATGATAGGCTAAAGGGTCCCAGATTGTAGAGTCTGCTCAGTGCTTAGGGCGGTCTGGTTGCAAAGGCCTATACAGATATCAGTTATCATCATTCTCATGATGACAATGATTATTTTACATATGGCTGCTTTAAGGGTGAATGGCACGGTCTCATTTGTATGCCAGCATCTGGCAGGCTGTCACACATCTGCAGAATATAACCTAAATTGCGCTATTAATATTTCCCCTTTGCATTCTCCCCAAGGCATCTGTCTCCCAAAATGCCTAAAGAAACTTCTTCCGCCTTGAAGGCCTTGAGGCAAAATTCAGAAAACACGTCACCTAGACTGGGAAGAGCAGAAGCTCCGAGTGACAGCCAGCTGAGCCTGAGCAGACTTCTTGCTCTTGGAATAGATGTCAAGGGAGAGAGGGAACCACCACCCACATTCATTCTATGAGGAGATGCACTGCCAGGCAGAATCTGTAGGCAGGTGCTCGCAGGCCCAGACAGTATGCCAAGTATGCTCTGTGAGCAACAGAAGATGCAAGTAATGGCTAGTTCTCAGTGTTCCCAAACATGCCTCATCATTGCTTAAAGCTGCCTTCCATGAAAAGCCTAGAAACTACCGAGCACTCTCGATAACAGAGACTAGCTGCCTGTGTACCAAACCAGGTCTTTTTCTCTTGGTAGACAGGTAGACCACATCTCCCAGTCTGCCTTGTAGTCAGAGGTGACCGTATGACTGAGTTCTAGCTTGTGGAATACATGCCGCTGTAGGGCTAGGTCCATAGGAATCTCCCATGTGTGATGCTCCATGATCTCCCCCTTTTGCGGCCCTTATGTAGATAAGCATGGTGACACTGGTGGCCACACGTAGAAGAAGCCCAAGTCTCTGAATCAATGACTGGAGGAGGCTTCCTGCTAATCAGGATCATCAACAATGGACTTTATAAGAGAAATAATTTTTTACTGTGTTTGAGCCATTATGTTTATTTTATTATTTTTTTAAAAATATCAGAGCATTCAGAGTTTTATTACCATAACTAATATACTTTTTAAAAAAAATTTTTTTTTATTTGTAAAATGATATATAAATACATATGCATATATGTGCATTTGTTTACATAAATGTTATTTGTTATATATATACTAATATACTTTTGTACCAGGTTATTTTTCATATCCAGCTGTCTACTGGATAACTCCACTTGGATGACCTAGTAAATTTAAACCTGACAAGTCCAACCAAAATCAGAATGTTCTATGCACTGGCATACAGCAATGGATAATGCAAAGTCTCTGCTCATTCTAAAATGAGGAAACTGAAAATACACAAAAAATTTCAAATAGTGATAAGTATTTTGAAGATAAAAGAAATAATGGATGCTACTTGGGAATAAATGGGAAGAAGTGCCTCTTAGGAGGCGACATTAGATTGAAGCCTGCATGATGACATGCAGTTGGCCATGTGATCTCTGGGGAGCAGAATATTCCAGTAAGAGGGAAGAGCACATACAAAGAATGGAAGTGAGAACAAGGGTTTTCCAGGAATAGAAAGTAGAGTGAATTAGGGGAGAGCGGTATGAGAGGACATCAAAGAGGAAGTCAGGGCCCAGATCACATGGGGTCTTATAGTCCAAGGTAAAGAAGTTCATTGGGAAGATATTAGAGGGTTTAAGCAGGGGAGGAATAAGATCTGAATTACAGTCAAAAGGACCATTCTGACAGGTATGTGGAATATGTATTGTGTAGGAGAGTAAAATGAATGGAGACCAGTCAGGAGATTATTGCAGTCACACTGGTGAGAGACAAAGTGACTTATACTATCACAGGTTGGTAGCTGCAGAGATGGGGAAAAATGAGTGAACTTGAGATATGTTTGGAAAAAGCATTGGTAGGGCTCATGGATAGATTGGGTTGGGGATGGGGGAGGCTGGTGAGTGAAAGAGAAGAATCAATATTGACTTGTAGGTCAGTTGCTCAACTGCCTGGATGGAGAAACCATTAAGTGAGGCTGGGAACTCTTGTGAAGAATCAGGTTTATGGCAGGATTAAGCACATGATGAGCACTCAATAAATGGCCAATTGTTCTAATTAAATATTGCAATAAGGGGGTGGCAGTGGTGTTCAGCATTTTTTTGACTTCTCTAAATTTTACTTTAACAGGAGATAATAATACTTAAGTTATGGGGCTCTTATATCATATATACTTTTGATGGATAGAGACTGGAAAGAGGTGTGTTGGGGGCTTGTGGATTGCAAGTAAAGTTCTGTTTCTTGGTCTGGATGCTGGTTACAAAGGTGTGCTCAGTTTGTGAAAATTCATCAAGATGTACAATTATGATATGTGTCCTCTTTTGTATGTATTTAAATAAAGAGGTGAAAATAAGACACTATTTGTAAAGTTACTAGTGCAGTGCTTGGCACTCAATAAATGGCAGCAGTTATTATTTTCACTATTATGATACAATGGAAGCCATTTCATTTATACCTGTAGTCCATGCTATCCATATAGACCATTTATAAATCTTTTAAGAAGAAGTAACCCTAGCTGAACTCTAGGGTCTTATCCATAGTTGATAGAGTCACATCTATTTTAAATTCATGACACGTAAATGTCTCTCCATGTAGGCACTGATTCAGAGTTCCAATCCAGAACTAATCCTGACTGCCATTTGTGAGTAATTCAATACTCCCCTACTTTTATTTTGGTGATCAAAGAGCATCATAGATGTCAGCATGATTTAAAAGGGGGAAGTTCTTGACAAATGCTAAGTGTTGCCGTTGTAATAGCTCCTTTCTATTCCATCCCCGCCCCCCACCGCCCCCAGCCTGCTTCTTACCTCAAGGATAACTGAGGATTGAATGTCCCATTTGGTACTGGTGCCAAGGAAAGGATACTAAAACTTTGATTGGTTATTTCAAAGTTCCATAGGTTAATCCTCAGGTCATCAGCTGACATGTAGGTTTCATAGTCGCTGTTGACTGATATGGAGTTGATATGATATGTGTGTGCGTTGGCAAATACTCTCCGTGGGGTGGCCTCCACCATCAGGTCCATGGGTCTCAGGACAGGTACCTGGAAGAGAAACAAGTCACTTTAGAACCAAAGCTCTTCTCTAGGAAAAGGGACACCACTGAATGTCGATGTTTATGTCCTTTATTACTGTACACAAAATCATAGCCACATTAAAGAAGCTCGAAGTCAGAGAAAGGAGGAGACCGATAACAAATCACATGTTCCTGTTTGGTTCTGTTCCTTTGAGTTTTACTCCTTGGTCAAAGGAGGTCATTATCACTTAGCCCTAATGGGAAATTTTATCCTTTATCAATTCTGAGCTTTTTTTCCAGCCCCTTCCAGTGTCTTCATCTCGGGGGTCATTAGCATCCAGGGCTGTTGATCCAGTTTTTGTTCTGTTTTGTTTTGTTTTAAACATGAAATCCACTTCAAATAGGAAATCGTGGGGAAAATTTAGAAAAATCTAGTTTCCCTTTGGTCTAAATTTAGTCTTCTCGTCTTTTCATCTCATGGCTTTAGAGGTCCTCGATTTGTCTGCAATCCTTAAGGACATTTTGGGAAATCTTAAAACCACTCAAGGTCCTAATAGCTCAAAGGCAATCTTAATACATAGGGTGACCACTGACATTTTGGTTTACCTGGGAAAGTCTTGGTTTATACCTGATGTCTGGGCATACCAACCAGTGTCCATCTTTACATACAAAAGTCTCTCTGTCCACGAAATAAATTATATGGTCACTTTAATATATATAAAAGGTGTTCAGTATTTGTTGAATGAATGAGAGTATGCGAGTATATATTTTCTTCCACATGTCAGAGATGCAGGCACGTTAAGGAGTTTCCCACATATGAAGCTCTCTCTGGCACATATGAACAAAGACCCATCACTCTTCTAACTCCCTCTTTGGATTCAAGGGCACTTCTGACAACACCTGGGTGAACTGGCTCCTGAGAACACAAATGCCTGAGGGACTAAACAAAAACACAAACAAAAACAAAAACAAAAAAACACCACCAAAACACAGGTGTGTTCTTTTAATAGAAACAAGAAAATAAAATGACCTATAACTATTTTTCTTTTCCAGGAAATCATCACTTGCAACTGAACCCTGGATAATCTGATACCAGGTGCTAGATTAAGACTTCAATTTCAAGACTGGCTTCAGCCCAGGGGGTGAGGAAAAGGAGGCAAAAACAAAGGAAAAATTTTGTGAAGTGCTGTCACCTCAACAATACAACCTTTCACAAAACAGAATTCTCCAAGCTCAGTCTTGAGGGAGTATAGACCACCTTTGAGGGAGTTTTTAAATTAAACGAATGATACAGAAGAGTTAGAGAGATCTGTACAGGTGGTGCTAGATATCCTGGAAACCAGAAGTGGCTTGAGATGTAGATGTAGGAAGAGTCAGGGTACCTCTGAATACCAGGAAAGGAATGAGGTAGGGGGTGGAGTGAACTGTCTGTGAGTTCCTCCCTTCCCCTTATTATGGAGACTGGTTCTATAGCATAAGCCCTGGGGTGATAGGAACTGGGAAACTTGGGCTCTGATCACAAATTCACCACTAGCCTACAGGCTGTGTGACTGTGGACAATAGACACGCCCTTTCTGGGCTCTTGACAAACGGTCTGAAAAACACTGACAATACCCATTGTGCCCTAATTATCATGAAGGATGATTAAAGGGATTTGTTGATATGATTTACCCTCTGATTCACTCTCCCACCTACCATTTATCAAGGACAGTGCAAGACACTGAGGGGGCTCATTGGTGAGCACAACCAGACATGATTCCTGCCATCACACAGTTGTTCTAGTCAGGAGAGGTAGATATGAATTAAATCGTCTCATCGTTAAAATGCGGTAGGTGCCCAAAACAAGAGGCTATAGTGCTGAGGGTTAGAGCCAGGGAGGTCTGGAAGGTTTTCCTGAGGAAGTATGAATGGGTTGAGATGTAAAAGATGAATAGGGGTTTAACTGGGCCAGAAGAAGGAAGAATGTCTTAGTGAAAATAGCATGTGCAAGAGTCCTGTGGTAGGAGTGAGCAAGGCAAGAGTCAATGTAGTTGAAACAGAAAGAGTGACAGTAACCTTGTGTGAGATGAGGCTGACAGGGTAGGTAGAAGGCAGCCTCCAAGACAAGAGTTTTGCCATTCCCTAAGAGAAATGGAAAGCAATAAAAGGATTTGAAATGATGGTGACATCATCAGGTTTAGGATTTGATAAGATCATTCTGGAGGAAGAGTGGAGAACAAAATAGAGAACTGATGAGGCAAAACTTTGAAAGGGAAAGTGCCACACTGTTGAACGTCAACTAAGGACGCACATGAGTTAATGCTTTATAATGGAAGAAAAAGTGACTTTGCCCTTAGGAACTCTACCCTCCCATATTTATTGGGTATTTTTACTCTTTGCCAAGGAGTATTCATACATTATCTCAGGAAATTCTTTCAACTCTGTGAAATAAATACTAATACAAATTATAATTACAAAGAGAAAACTCAAGCTTAGAGTTTTTAGAGTTTTTGGCAAAGGGTTGCTTGCTACAGGTGACATACCCAGGATTTGATACCAGGGTCTACCTGACTGCAAAGCAAGTGCTCTTTCCACAGTGCCATACCACACACATCACACAGTGTAGGAAATGCTCTGTAATTGATGAGTAAATTGCCAGGAGAATTTATAGAATAAATAGTATTATTGGTAGTAATAGTGGTTTTCATAGTCACAGTAGTCCTCTGGTTTATACTGTCTCTAGAAACCTCAATTAGGTATTGTAGTTGTTCCTGGTATTTGAATAGAGAACCAATTGCATCCCCATTCTGGGCTTTTGGAGACACATGCCATGCTTTTATAGTTTGTTACAAAGGAAATCCACACTTGGAGCTTTCGAGTACTACCTGTTTCCTCTATGCCCCCAGAGGATCCAGAACTCAAAGCAGGCTCCTCAGGGCCACAGAAGAAATGGAATCTGCAAGGACTTCCTGTGGTTCCACCCAAACTCTTCCTGGGCCTCCATTATTGCGCATTGTCTGCAGAGGTTTCCTGTGGTTGTGCCAATGTGGAAGGGACCATGACAGCCAGGATCAAATGGCTTTACAGAGTAGGCACTGCCAGCCCAGAGCTTAATGTGGCTGGCCTGCTGGCTAATTCAGGCTGACATATTCTATGATGTTGCACTTAATGGGTGAGGGCTCTGTGTAGGTATCTGGGGACAGCGCCTCCTTTGCTTTGCCCAGACAAGGCAGGGGGGCTGAATGTCACTCTCGAGCCATTCCAACATCCTTCCGGAGCCCAGGTAAAGGCTTGTATGCTGAAGAAAGAGGGAAGCCTGGCAGTTCAAGTAGGACAGTATTAGGAAGCCATGGTGGGACTGTGCATTCCATCTGCTCTGGCTACATACTCTTTTCTGGGCCAGGCAGGGAAAAGATGCTCTTCCCATAGTTAGGTCCATAAGCAATCATTAGGGCTTTCTTGGGAAGATTTTAGCAGACATCAGTGGAGGGCTCCTGTACTCTATGCTGGTCTCTGTGTTTAGAGCCACCCCTCACCCCCTGCACCCGTCATGATCTGATGTAGCCCTCTCAGTAGCCACCCTTACCAGGTGGATTCTTCTTGCCTCATTTTACAGAGGAGGTGCAAGGAGGTGAAGTATCTAGCCCAGTGTCACACAGCAAGTAAATCGAGGAGCTGGGATATGAACCTGGGCAGTTTGGTGCCAGAAAGAGCTCACTTAACCACTATTACAAAGGAAATTATTCGGTTGGAATATGAAGTTGCCATTTTTGCAAGTCAAGAATTGTCAAATGTCACTAATTTCATGTGGCTCAACATAATACTTTGGAAAGACTGTGCTGTAGAGATGTCACCTTGAACTGTCGAGCGTTAGGCTTGGAACGGACCTTGGAGCCTCTTCTAGGTTGTCACCTGGGTGTGGGGGAGGAAGGAGGGACTTCAGGTTCAGCCTTTCCTCTGGAGGCTGATTCAAAAGGACAAGCACCCCAGCCTGGCTGCTCTGCCTGCACACCTAGTATCATATAAGAATATCAACT
>JAQZBX010013149.1:0-40236 GCA_029593785.1 Cabassous unicinctus | reverse complement strand
GGATATCATGGTGCTCAATGGCACAATCCAAGAAATCAAAAAGACGCTGGAGTCACAGAAAAGCAGATTTGAACAGGCAGAAGAAAGAATTAGTGATCTGGAAGACAATACATCTGAAATCAAACAGATAGTAGAACAGATAGACAAAAAGATAGGAAAAAATCCAGCAAGGACTCAGGGATTAAACCAGCAACACAAAACACATAAACATATGCATTATGGGCATCCCAGAAGGAGAATAGAAGGGAAAGGGAACAGAAGGAGTGTTGAAGGAAATAATGGCTGAAAACTTCCCAACACTATTTAGAGAGATGGATGTGCAGATCCAAGAGGCACAGGGCACCCCAAACAGTATAAATCCCACCAGGCCAACTCCAAGATATATACTTGTTGAAATGTCCAATGCTCAAGTCAAAGAGAAAAGACTCAAGGCAGCAAGGGAAAAGAGAGCCATCACATACAAGGGAAGCACAATAAGATTAAGTGATGATTTCTCATTTGAAACCATGGAGGCAAGAAGATAGTAGTATGACATCATCAAAGTACTAAAAGAAAAATACTACCAGCTACAAATTCTCTATCCAGCAAAGCTGGCATTCAAAAATGATGGAGAGTTCAAAATATTCACGGAAATAAACACAACATATGACATACATTAACTGAAAGAAAATATGACTGAAATAAGAAATACGCTGTGAGTAATAACACGGAATGTTAATGGCTTAAATTCTCCACTCAAGAGGCACAGATTGGCAGAATGGATAAGGAAATATGATCCATCTATATTATGTCTGCAAGAAACCCACCTTTGACCCAAGCATTCAAGGAGGCTGAAAGTGAATGTCTGGAAAACAATTTTACAAGTTAACAATAGCCAAAAAAGGGCAGGAATAGCTATTCTAATATCAGACAAAATAGACTTTAAATGTAAAACTATTTTAAGAGACCAAGTTGGACACTATATATTAGTAAAAGGGGTAATCTCTCAAGAAGAGACAACAATCATAAACATTTATGCACCTAATCGGGGTTCCTCAAAATACATGAAGCAAACTCTGGAAAAACTAAGTGGAGAAATAAATGCCTCTAAATTATAGCAGGGGAATTTAACACACCGTTATCATCATTAGACAGAACACCAAACAGAGAAACAATAAAGAAACAAAGACTCTGAACAAATAATACATTCGAGGATCTGGACTTAATAGACATATAAAGAACACTACACCCACATACAGCAGGATTGACATTCTTCTCGAGTGCACATGTATCATACTCTAAGAAAGACCACACGCTAGGCCACAGAACAATTCTCAGTGAATTCAGAAAGATTGAGATTGTACAAAGTAATTTTTCTGACCACAATGGAATGGAATTGGAAATCACTAAATGACAGAGACACAGATTAGGCACAAAGATAAGGAAGTTAAACAACACACTCTTAGACACACAGTGGGTCAAGAAGGAAATCTCAAAAGAAATCAGTAACTACCTTGAAACTAATGAAAATGACAACACAACATATCAAAACATATGGGATGCAGTGAAAGCTGTCCTTAGAGGGAAGTTCATAGCCATAAATACATATATTAAAAAAGAAGAAAGAGCTAAAATTGAAGACCTAACTGCAAACTTGGAGGAATTTGAAAAACAACTGCAAACTAAACCTAAAAGAAATAGAAAGAAAGGAAATAACAAAGTAGAGCAGAACTAAATGATATAAATAATAAGAAAGCACTAGAAAAAATAAACAAAACCAAAAGCTGGTTCTTCAAGGAGATCAATAAAATTGACAAACACTTAGCCAGACTAACAAAGAAAAAGAGAGAGCAGATGCAAATACACAAAATAAGGAATGAGCAAGGGGATATCACTACTGACCCCACAGAAATAAAGAGCATCATAAGAGGCTACTTTGAAAAACTATGTGCCAATAAGAATGATAATTTAGAGGAAATGGACAAGTTTCTAGAAACTCATGAACATTCTACATTGATGAAAGAAGAAATTGATGAACTCAACAGTCCAAATACAAGTAAAGAAATAGATTCATCAAAAACTTCCCAACTAAGAAGAGCCCAGGACCAGATGGCTTCACAGCTGAATTCTACCAAACATTCCAGAAAGAGCTCACAACAATTCTTCTTAAGATCTTCCAAAAAATAGAATTAAAAGAAATATTGCCTAACTCATTCTAAGATGCCAACATTACCCTAATACCAAAACCAAACAAAGACACCACAAGAGAGGAAATCAAAGAAGACTTAAATAAATGGAAGAATATTTCCTGTTTATGAATAGGAAGACTAAACATCATGAAGATATCTATCCTACCCAGATTAATCTACAGATTTAATGCAATCCCAATAAAAATCAACACTGTATTTTTTTATGGAACTGGAAAAACTAACTGCAAAATATATTTGGAAAAGTGAGAGGCCCCAAATTGCCAAAGACATATTGCAAAAGAAAAACGATTTTTGAAGTATCACATAACCTGACTTTAAAACATACTACAATGCTAAAGTGCTCAAAACAGCATGGTATTGGCACAAGTATAGACATACAGACCAAGGGAACTGAATTGAAAGTTCAGATATAGATCTTTGCTTATACAGTCATCTGATATTCAACAAGGCCACCAAGCCCACTCAGTTGGGAAAGAATGGCCTCTTTAACAAGTGGTGCTTGGAGAACTGGATATCTGTATCCAAAAGAAATAGAGGAATACTATCTCACACATTATAGAAAAATCAACTCAAAATGAATCAAAGATCTAAATATAAGAGCCAAAATCATAAAGACCTTGGAAGATAATGTAGGGAAGCATCTACAGGACCTTAAAATAGGAAATGGTTTCATGAACTTCACACTCAAAGCACAAACAGCAAAAGAAAAAATAGATAAATGGGATCTCCTCAAAATTTAACACTTTTGCGCCTCAAAGGATGTTATTAAGAAAATAAAAAGGCAGCCTACCTAATGTGTTAAAATATTTGTCAATCATATATCTGATTGGAGCCTAATGTCCTGCATATATAAAGAAATCCTACACCTCGAAAATAAAAAGACAAACAACCCATTTAAAAAATGGGCAAGTGACCTGAAAAGACACTTCTCCAAGGAGGAAATACAAATGGCTAAAAAACACATGAAAAAATGCTCAACATCGCTAGCTTTTAGGGAAATACAAATCAAAACTTCAATGAGATACAATTTTACACCCATCAGAATGGCAGCTATTAAAAAAACAGCAGACTATAATGTTGGAGAGGATGTGGAGAAATAGGAACACTCATCCACTGCTCGTGGGATTGTGTAATGGTCCAGCCACTGTGGAGGACAGTTTGGTAGTTCCTTAGAAAACTAACAGTAGATCTTCCTTATGAGCCAGTGATTCCACTGCTGGGTATATACCCAGAAGAATTGAAAGCAAAGACACGAAGAGATATATGCACACCAATGTTCATAGTGACATTGTTCACAATTGCCAAAAGTTGGAATCAGCCCTGGTCCCCATCAACAGACGAATGGATAAACAAAATGTGGTCCACACATACATGGAATATTTCTCAGCTGTAAGAAGGAATAAAGTGCTAACACTCAGAATAACATGGATGAATCTTGAAGACATTATATTGAGTGTAGTAAGCCAAGCATTGAAGGATTAACAATATATGACCTCACTGATTTGAATTGAGGAAAGTGAGCAGTTTCTGAGAACCGGTTTCTGAAAGATAGATTAACAAGGGAGAGAAAAAGAAGAGATGATTGTGATGCATCATGAATACGGACATAATCTATGGTAAAGAGATAGAGTATAATTACATATTGAAGAATAGGACAGGTGGATAGTGATTTTACTGGGTTTGGTGGTGTAGGATTGACAGGAGGGTAGATTAGGAAGTGCAGGTTAGAATACCCAGGATACTGGGGGGGGGGGGGGGAGATGGGAGGGGGAATAGGTGAACATGGGTTTTCTGGGTATGATGTTGAAAGTGGAGGAGTGAGAATGCTCCTATGGCAGTATGACAAGGTAGTGTCACTGGTTTAGGGTGTAGGTTTGGGGGCATTCAGGAAGGGGTGCATCTGGAGTAGGCTTATGGGTAGTGTGTGAGTGTTCACCCTGTCATAATATGTTTTGTTGGGGAGTGGAGACCCACATGGTGAGTGGGAAGGAGATGGACCCTCATCTTTGGAAGGACCGATTCACTAGAAACATACAGATGGGTGTCTCTTAAGTGCAAGGGTGGATCCTAATAGGAGTGCATAATTAGCATGTCAAGACCTCTTGTTGCATGTAAATATGAATATTGTCATCCAATGAGTCAAGACAGGGCAATGTCATGTGCCCCAGGGGGAGGGGGAGGAAGGAACAGAAAAATTCAAACAGGGGTATTTATTGGTCATGGGAAAAGCTTTTCATTACCTTACAGTAATGGACACAGGACATGGTAAATATCATCAAAAATTATTAACCTGTACCATCTAAATTGTAAACTGTATTGTAAACCATTGACAATGCTTAGTAACAATGTTTCACTATCTGTATAACAGTTATAACAATGCTACCATCCATATAAAAAAGGTTTTAATATGGGTGCAGAAAGAGGAAAGAGGTTTGGCATATGAGAGTCTCTAGTATTCTGTGTGTGACTTTGCTGTGACCTAAAATTTGAAAATTAAAAGAAAATTCGGGAGACACTGGGGAGTGAAAGGGGGCAGGTGCCACAGTATAGACTGGACACCTGATAATGCAGTGATAAAATGAAAAATGTTTTTAAAAAAATATTTTTTTTTCTTTTTTCCCATTTTCTGAATATCCCAATCCTTTAATTTTATTTTATTTCTAGTGTTTTTTTTTAAGTTTCCATGTATTTTATCTCTTATATATAAACATCTTTATTTTTTCATTTTCAAATTAATTGTGTTTAGTTATTATATGGGCTTCATCTTCAAGGAGTGTTTGGATCACAGAAGGGTTACAGAGGGGGCAGAAGAGGATCATTGGTGGGGGGTGTCTGGGATGGGGGTTTCATGGGATGAAGTTCACCTGAATATACATGAAAGATATATAAAATTGTTCAACTAATCAAGGTGTGGGCCATGGTCACAGTGGGTAGAAAATCACTCAATAAATGAGAGAATACTGAATTCCCAGTCTGGAGAGCTCTGCCCCATTCTCCAAGGGAGTAACAACAGTCCCCCAAGTGAAGGGGCAGTGTCTGGAATGGGAGGATGGTTCACTGATATGTTCTTGTTATTAATGACTAGCCTTACGAGTCTTTGCTCTTGCAATTGAAACTTAGTCTACTTTTATGGGGTGCCTAAGGGTTGCCATCTGAGAGCCTCCTTGTTGTACAAATGAGGTCTTTCTCTAAGCCAAACTTAGCATATGAATGCATTATCTTCCCCCCAGTGTGGGACATGACTCCCAGGGATGAGCCTCCTTGGCAATGAGGGATTAATACCAAGTGCCAACTGGCAAAATGACTGGAAAAAGACTTTGAATAAAAAAAGGAAAAGGTAAAGACAAATGAGTTCATGTGGCTAAGAGACTTCAAAGAGAGTCGGGAGGTCAACCCAGAGGTAACGCTTACGCACACCTCAGTAGGATCTCATAGAACACTAAAGTGGATATCACCCCACACAGAGGGCTCCTGAGGCCTCTGGAGACACCCAGGTCCTATATACAATGGAACAGCTCCAGAGATTGATGGCTTATCAGCCGGCTGTACTTTGGAATCTGTGTTCCTAAGAGTGACAGACTCAAATAAGTCTTCCCTGCACATGGTTCATCAGTCCCTTCTATTCAAACCTATATTTGATGCTGGAGTTTGTAGGTTTACTTCCAGAGACTGGAGCCTCTGGTCTGCCCATGTGCCAGTGGTGCCTGGAATCTCGTTGGAGTTGCAAATCCTACTCTACAGCTCAATGGATTCACCCAAGTCACCTGGTGAGGAGACGATGATGAGCAGTGGCCTTCCCAGGGAATGGAGATGGACTGCAGCTGCAGGCAGGATAATCCCATCCACTGTATCCATGGGATATAAGCATCCCTCACTTGGAGGTGGAGTGGACATCACCATCTAAAACTCCTCAGGATTTTGGGAAGAGTTATGGACTAGAGTGGACTTAACAGTATTCTGTTGTAGACATATTGTGATTCAAGCAATGGAAGAAATTACAACAGTGAAGTGGAGCCAGTGGCCATTGGATGCTTTTGGGGCCGGGAAGGGAAAAGCATTTGTAATACAAGTGATTTTTCAGGACTTGGGAATTATCCTGAGTGACATTACAATGACAGATATAGGCCATTTTACATCAGCATATAACATGCAGATATGCGTGGGAGAGAGTGTGGTCTACAATGTGAACTATGTTCCATGCTTAGTGGCAAAGCCCTAAGTTGTGTATATCCATTGCAGGTGATGAGCCACACTAATGAAAGATGTTTATGTGACATGTTATGGGAGGTGTGGAAGGTGGGGAATATGGGAATCCCTGTAATTTTTGTGTAACATTTATGTAATCTAAGCATGTTTTAATATATAAAAAATACCATTATGAGAGATATGCCATATATGACTGCTTTTACAAAATATAAATACAAATAAACTAGAGAGTCAGAATCAGAATTGCAGAGGAAGCATTGAGAGATTGAGAAGTGATGAGTTTTTCTTTGTGTGTTATTTGTTTATTATTATTACTGCAATAATGAAAATACTGTAAAATTGATTGAAGTGTTGAATGCACAAATATATGATTGAACACTTTGGGTGGATTTATGTTTTATTAATATGCATCAATAAAATTGATTTGGAAAAAAAAAAAAAAGAAGACCCTGAGTGAACGTACTGAAGAAATTGTAAACAAACATAAAAAGGTAACAGATATAATGGTGATGAATGGCACAATCTAAGAAATCAAAAAGACACTGGAAGCACATAACAGTAGAATTATACAGGTGGAGGAAAGAATCAGTGATGTGAAAGAAAATACATCTGAAATAAAACAGACAGTAGAACAGATAATTAAAAAGATTAAAAAAAAAAATCCAGCAGGGACTTCCATATTGAATGACAACACAAAATGCACAAACATACACATTATAGGAATCACAGAGGGAGAAGAGAAGAGAAAGGAGTCATAAGGAATGTTGGAGGAAATCGTGGCTGAAAACTTCCCAACCCAATTGATGGAAATGGATGCACAATTTCAGGAAGGGCAGCACACCCCAAATGGTATAAATCCCAATATGTCTACTCCAAGACATATACTTGTCAAATTGTCCGATGCTCAAGACAAAGAGAAAATACTAAAAGCAGCAAGAGAAAAGAGTTTCATCACATACAAGGGAAGCTCAATAAGATTAAGGTTTGATTTCTCACCTAAATCCACTGAGGCAAGAAGGCAGTGGTATAATATAGTTAAGGTACTAAAAGAAAAAAAACCTTCCAGCCAAGAATTTTCTATCCAGTAAAGCTGGCATTCAAAACTGAAAGAGAGTCCAAAATATTCACAGATAAACAGAAATTAAGGGAGTATGCCAATAAAAGACTTACCCTTCAAGAAATAAAAAAGGGAGTTCTGGAGGTAGAAAGGAAAAAAATAGGAGAGAGAGCTGGAGGAGGGTGTAAAAGCAACTAAAAAGAAAATAAGAGAGAAAATAAACAATATATGGCATACATGAACCCAAAGAAAATATGGCTAATATAAGTAATTCTTGGCAAGTAATAACACTGAATGTTAATGGATTAAACTCACCAGACAAGAGACACAGATTGGCAGAATGGATTAGGAAATATGCCCCAGGTATATGTTGTCTATAAGAAACCCACCTTAGACCCAGGGATTCAAGGAGGCTGAAAGTGAATGGCTTGAAAACTTTCTTACAAGCAAAAAATAACCAAAAAACGGTGGGAGTAACTATACCATTATTGGACAAAGTAGACTTTAAACGCAAAAGCATTGTAAGTGACAAAGATGGACACTATTAGTGAAAGGGGTAATCTTTCAAGAAGAAAGAACAATCATAAACATTAATGCACCTAAGAGGGGCACCTCAAAATATACTAGGCAAACACTGGAAATACCTAGTGGACAAATAAATGTCTCTATAATTATAGAGGGGGATTTTAATACACCATTATCCACATTAAACAGAATATCTCAACAAAGAATCAGTAAAGTAAGAGAGACTTTGGTTAATACATTAGAGGATCTGGACCTAATAGACATATACAGAACACTACACCCAAATACAACAGGATATACATTCTTCTCAAGTGCAAATTGCTCATTCTCCAAGATAGAGCACAAGGTAGGCCACAGAAAAAATCTTAATGCATTAACAAATATTAAGATTATACAAAGAAATTTTCTGACCACAATGGAATGAATTTGGAAATCAGTAAGGGCCAGAGAACCAAATTAGGCAAAAAGTTATGGAAGTTAAACAACACATCCTTAGACAAACAGTGAGTCACGAAGGAAATCTCAAAAGAAATCAGTAACTACCTAGAAATGAATGAAAATGAAAACATAACGTATCAAAACTTGTGGGAGGTGGCAAAAGCTGTACTGAGAGGGAAATTCATTGCCTTAAATGCATATATCAAAAAAGAAGAAAGAGCTAAAATCAAAGACCTAACTGCACACCTGAAGAAACTGGAGGAAAACAAACAAACAAACAAACAAAAAAAACTATCCTGAAGGAAAAAAGAAAGAAAAAAATAGAAAAGATTAGAGCAGAATGAAATGAAATAGAAAATAATAAAACAGTAGACAAAATAAACAAAGCCAAAAGCTGGTTCTTCAAGATTACCAATAAAATTGACAAACCTTTAGCCAGACTAACAAAGAAAAGAAAAAAGCATATGCAAATATACAAAACAAGAAATGAGGAAGGTAATATCATCACAGACCCCACAGAAATAGTGAGTATCATGAGAGGATACTTTGAAAAATTATATGTCAACAAGAATGAAAATTTACAGGAAATGCACAAATTCCTAGAAACTCACAAGCAGCCTACATTGAAGAAAGAAGAAATTGATGAACTCAACAGTCCAATTACAAGTAAAGAGACAGACTAAGTCACCTATTTAACATTGTCTTAGAAGTCCTTGCTCAAGCACTGAGGAAAGAAAAAGATATAAAAGCCACCCAATTTGGAAAGGAAGAGGAACAATTTCACTATTTGCAGAAGACATGATCCTATACATAGAAAGTTCTGAGATATCTACAACAAAGCTTCTAGAACATATTAATGATTTCAAGAAAGTCGCAGCCTACAAGATCAATTCTCAAAACTTAGTAGCATTTCTGTACACTAATAGTAAGCAATCTGAGAAGGAAATAAAGAAAAAAAAAATACCATTTTCAATAGTAACTAAAAGAATCAAATACCTAGGAATAAATAACTAAAGTTGTATAGGACTTATATACAGAAAACTACACAACACTGTTAAAGGAAATCAAAGAAGATGTAAATAAGTGGAAGAATATACACTCTTCATGGATAGGAAGACTAATCATCGTTGAAATGTTTATACTACCCAAACTAATCTACAGATTAAATGCAATCCCAATAAAAAATTAACACAATTTTTTTTTTTACTGAATTGGAAA
Source organism: Cabassous unicinctus (assembly GCA_029593785.1). Taxonomy (NCBI): domain Eukaryota; kingdom Metazoa; phylum Chordata; class Mammalia; order Cingulata; family Chlamyphoridae; genus Cabassous; species Cabassous unicinctus. The sequence continues at coordinate 30,603 of JAQZBX010013149.1, read as the reverse complement.
AATTAACTACAAAAGTTATTTAGAAGTTAAGGGGCCCCAAATCACCAAAGAAATATTGAGAAAGAAAATTGAAATTGTAGGTATCACACTACCTGACTTTAAAACATACTACAATGCTACAGTGGTCAAAACTGCATAGTATTGGCACAAGAATAGACATACCAACCAATGGAAATGAATTTAGAGTTCTGATATACATCCTTGCATATACAGTCATCTGATATTTGACAAGTCACCAAGCCCACTAAACTGGGAGAGAATGGCCTCTTCAACAAATGGTGCCAGGATAACTGGTTATCCATATTCAAAAATCAACTCAAGATGGATCAAAGATCTAAATATAAGAGTCACGACCATAAAGATCTTGAAAGATAATGTAGGGAAGCATCTACACAACCTTTAAATAAGAAATGGTTTCATAAACTTCACACCCGATGCACGAGCAGTGAAGGAAAAACTAGATAAATGGGATCTCCTCAAAATTAAAAATATTTTCACCTTAAAGGACATTAGCAAGAAAGTAAAAGGCAGCCTACCCAATGGGAGAAAATATTTGGCAACTGTATATATGATAGGAGCCTAATATCCTGCATATATAAAGAAATCCAACACCTCAAAATTAAAAAGCAAAAAACCCATTTAAAAAATGGAAAAGCATGCTGAAAAGATTGTTCTCCAAGGAAGAAATACAAATGACTAAAAAGCACATGAAAAGATGCTCAACATCACTAACTATTAGGGAAATGCAAATCAAAACTACAATGGGATACCATCTTACACCCATTAGAATGGCTTCTATATAAAACAAACAAACAAACAACAACAACAACAACAAAAAAAAAAACAGTGGAGTATAATGTTGAAGAGGATGTGGAGGAATGAGAACCCTCCTCCACTGCTGATGAGAATGTAAAATCGTCCAGCCATTGTGGTAGACAGGTTGGCAGTTCCTCAAAAAACAAAATATAGAACTTACATTGGATACAGCAATTCCACTGCTGGGTATATACCCAGAAGAATTGAAAGCAAAGACACAAACAGATATATGCACACCAATGTTCATAGTGGCATTATTCACTATTGCCAAAAGTTGGAATCAACCCAGGTGCCCATTAACATATGAATGGATAAACAAAATGTGTTACATACATACAGTGGAATATTAATCAACTGTAAGAAGGAATAAAGTGCTAATACATGGGATAACATGGATGAATATTGAGGACCTTATGTTGAGAGAAGCAAGCCAGTCATTGAAGGATGAACAGTACATGACCTCACTGATAGGAGTTAAGCAAATTGAGAAGACTCAGAGAGCTATTTTTGGAAGATATGTTTACAAAAAATAGAAAGGGAGAAGAAGATTGTGACCTCACACGCATACGGATGTAATCTATGGTAAGGTGAAAGTGTGTAGTTGCATATTGAATGGATTTGACAGGAGGATAGTGATATTATTGGGTTGGGTGGTGCAGGGTTAACAGATGAGTAGATTGGGAAGGTTGGGTTGGAAGGTCCAGGATACAGGGTGGAGGGCTGGTAGAGGGACAAGGTGAACACTTGGGTTTGTGGACATGAGATTGAAAGTACAAAGTTGGGAAAGCTTTTAAGGCAATATGACATGAAAAGGGTTACTGGTTCAGGGTTTTTGATGGGGAGGTGGCATTAGGGACAGAGAACACCTGGAGCAGGCTTCCAGAGACTGTGTGAGTGTTCATTCTGTGATAATGTGTTGTATCAGTGGGTCGAGACCCATATAATGAGCAGGAAGGAATTAGACTCCTATCTTTGGGAGGATCAATTCATTCAGAAATGGACAGGCGGGTTTCTCTCAAGAGCAAGGGTGGTTCCTAATAGGGGAGGACAAACCAGTGTGTCAAGACCTCCTGTTGCATGTAACTATGAATCTTGTCATCCAACAAGTCAAGCCAGGGGGTCGTTGTGGGCCCCTAGGGCATGAGGACTGAGGAACAGCATAGATCAAATGGGCTATTTAGTGGTCAGTGGAAATGGTCTTCATTATCTTACACTGATGGACATAGAACATGGTAAATATCATCAAAATTTATAGTGTATGGTCTAAAATGTAAACCATACTGTAAACCATTGACATTGTTTAGTAGTTATATTTCATATTTGTTTATCAGTGTAACTGTTGGGGAATTTGATGTAATTATGAATTCCAAAAATAAAATTGGATCATGCTTGTAATCTGATCTGTTAATCTGGGCACGATTAAGTTATGATTAGGGCGTTGACTGGTCCACGTCAGTAGGGCGTTGAGACCCCACCCTTTGGTGGGTGGGGAATCGAATATAAAAGGCAAGGCAAAGGACAGAAGAAGCAGTTTTTTGAGAAGCAGTTTTGATGTTGGAATGAAGGCCCAGGAGAAGAGAAGCCAGCTGTTCACCTGATCATCTACAGCTGACCTTATGGAGGAAACATGAGCTAAGCCTGGAGAGAAATGCAGCCCTGGGAAGAGAGGAACCCCAGAAGCCTGAACCCTGGCAAACATCAGCAGCTGTCTTTCTCTAACACGTGGCAACGGACTGTGGTGAGAGAAGAAAATTAACGCTTTATGGCCTGGTATCTGTGGACTTCTATCCCAAATAAATACCCTTTATAAATACCAACCCATTTTTGATATTTCACATTAGCACCCCTTTGGCTGACTAATACAATCAGTTATAACAATGCTACCATTCACATACAAAAAGGTATTAATAAGGGTGGGAGGAAAGGGAGAGAAGGTTGGGTATATGAGAGTCTCTTGTATTCTGTGGGTGACTTTGCTGGGACCTAAAACTTCTTTGGAAACAAAATGAAAAATAGTGAGACACTGGGGGATGAGAGGGAGAAAGTGCCACAGTAAAGACTGGACACCAGATGGTGCAGTGATAAAAGGCAAAATGTCAAAAAAAAATTTATTGTATTTTTCATTTTTTAAATATCCCAATCTTTTAATTACATTTTATTTTTAGTTATTTTTTTAAGTTTTCATGTATTTTATCTCTTACATTTAATCTTACTATTATTATTTCATTTTCCAATTAATGGTATTTGGCTATAGTATTGGCTTCATCTTTAAAGAAGCATTGGATCACAGAAGGGTTACAACTGGTGTGGGAGAGGATTGTTGGTGGGTGGTGTCAGGGATGGGGAGTGCATGGGAGGAAGTTCACCTGTACGTACATATAAGGTATACAAAATTGTTTAAATATTCACGGGGCATTGCCACAGAGGGTGGAGAATCACTTAGTAAATGAGAGAATACTGAATTCCCATCCTGGAGAGCTCTGCCACATTCTCTAAGGGAGCAGTAACAGTCCCCCAAGTGCAGGGGCAGTGACTGGTGAAGGCAGATGATCCAGTGATGAGCCCTTGATTTTGATGACTAGCCTTATGAGTCTTTGCTCTTGAAATGGAAACTTAGCCCATTGTTTTGGGGTGCCTAAAGGTTGCCTCCTGAGAACCTCCTTTCTGAGCCAAACTCAGCATATGAATGCATTACCTTCCTCCCAGCACGGGACATGACTCCCGGGGATGAACCTCCCTGGCACCGAGGGATTGCTACCAAGTGCCAACAGGCAATGTGACTCGAAAAATTCCTTGAATAAAAGGAGAAAAGCTAAAGACAAAGAGTTCATATAACTAAGAGACTTCAAAACGAGTCAGGATGTCAACCCAGAGGTAACATTTACGTGTATATCAGTAAAACCTCATATACTTCCAAAGTGGATATTACCCCAAATAGAGGAGCTCCTTAGGCTCTGGAGACAACCAGGTCTTATGTCAAGGTGGATAGTTCCAGCATTGGTGCTTTTCCAGTGAGCCCTACCTTGCAGTTTGTGTTCCTGTGAGTGACAGAGTTGGAATCAAATATGTCTTCCCTGCACATTGTTCATCTGTTCCTTCTATTCAAACCTATATTTGGTGCTGGAGTTTGTAGATGTACATCCAGAGACTGGAGTCTTTGGGCTGTCCATGTACCAGCTGGGCCCAGAATTTTGGTGGAGCTGCAACTCCTACTCTACAGCTGAATGGACTCACCCAGGACACGTGGTGAGGAGATGATGACAGACAGTGGCCATCCCAGGGAATGGAGAGAACCAGCACCTGCAGTCAGGATAGTCCCATCCATCTTATCCATGGGATATAAGCCACTTTTCAATTGGAAGTGGAGTGGACATCACCATTCCAGACTCCTCAAGCTTGGTTGAAGTATTATGGACTAGAGTGGACTTACTGGTATTCTATTATTGACATATTGTGATTCAAGCAATGGAAGAAATTACAACATTAATGTGGATCCAGTGGCCACTGGAGGCTCTGGGGTCAGGGAGAGGGAAAAGCAGTTGTAATACAAGGGCTTTTTCGGGACTTGGGAATTGTCCTAAGTGATATTGCAATGACAGATATAGGCAATTTTATATCATCATATAACATGCAGAACTGTGTGGCAGAGAGTGTGGTCTACAATGTGAACTATGGTCCATGCTTAATGGCAAAGCCCCAGGATTTGTTATCCATTGCAGATGATGTGCCACACTAATGAAGGATGTTTATGTGGGAGGTTGTGGGAGGTGTGGGAGGTGGGGCAAAAAAGCCAGTAAATCCACTCTAGTCCATAGTTTATTCCTAAACCTCATTTAAGATTCTGAGATGGTGATGCCCACTCCACCTCCAAATGAGCGGGGGCTTCGATCCCATACAGCCAATGGATGGGCCTCACTTGCTTGCAGTTGTAGGCTCTCTCATTTCCTTGGTATGATTGTTGTCAATCCTCACCTCCTTGTTAGTTGTCCTCGGTGAGTCCAATGAACTGGATAGTAGGTGTTGCAACTCTGCTGTGGCTCCAGGCCCTGCTGGCACATGGACAGCCCAAAGATTCCAGTCTCTTGGATGTACAACTACCAACTCCAGCACCAAGTACAGGTATAAACATAAGCAACAGATGAGCCATGTGTAGGGAAGCCATAATTGTGTCCAACTCTGTCACTCTCAGGAGCACAAACTGCAAAGTAGGGTCCACTGGCAAGGCACCAAACCATGGAGCTATCTGCCCTGACCATTGAAACTGAGTGTCTCCAGAGCCCTCAGGAACCCCACTATTTGGGATAGTATCCACTTTGGAATTCTGTGAGATCCTGCTGAGTTGTGCAAAAGCATTACATCTGTGATGACCTCCTGACTCACAATGTAGTCCCTTAACCATATAAACTCATTTGTCTTTACCATTTGTCCCTTTTATTTGAGGTCATTTTCCAGTTGCATTGCTATTTGGTGCTTGGTAGTAATCCCTTGGTGCCAGGGAGGCTCATCCCTGAGAGTCATGAATGGCTTTGTTTACTGTCTTGCTTCATGAAATCTGTATCTACCTACACTGATTTAAAGTCCTTATTTTAAGAAATTTGAATGTTTCTTTTTCTCTGTAGTTTCTCAGGTGCAATATTCTTGAATCTAATGACTATATATCTTGCTCATGTTTTCACTTATATGCTATGTGAGGTCTCCCTCAATGTGATTTACCTTCACTGAATACATACTTATGTGATTGTTCTTAAATTGTATTTTCTCTTGCGGAAGAGAACCTCAACCCCAGAAGCCTGTGATGACTGTGAAAGGAGCTGGAAGGAGACTCATCCCTATATCACTGTATGGAGCAGAATTGCTCAGTGATAGGAAATGCACTTTGGACATTGTACCAGTTAGGAATAAACTTGCATGTAGTCACAGGTATTTTTTATGTGAATCTGTTAAGGCATGATGAATAGAGTTAATAGAATTTCTAAATATTTTATCCTTTCAATAAACCTTTATTTCCTTAGGACACATATAGACCATTTCTTTTTCATATTTAATAATAAATATACACATCTGAAAGCACATTGCTCATATTTAGAAGATAAATGCAATTTTTTTCTATTAAACAAATCAATACAAGGGAAATGAAGTTTTCTTTATATTGCTAAGTAACAAAATAAAATATACAATATAACTTACTGTTTAAGCTATACCTAGAACATAACTATACTTTTATAAGAAAAAAATAAAAACAAGGAATGATCATACTATCTCTGGATTGTTGATTTATAATTAAATTTCCCTTTCAAATTTCTTTTTTCAGTGTGGTCCATTTTTTTTTTTAAAGAGAAATAGAGTAAAGTTGATGGTTCTCACCTTCCCAGGGCTTTAGAACAAATAATATACAGTCAAGATATCTCATGGGACATCATTTTATTTAATTGCTTGAATTGTGGCCTCCAACGGAATACTTCAATAATGTTCTCCAGGGTAAGCATTCCCAAAGCCTTGATAGTATATTTTTGTAATAGTTTGGTGCCAGGATTCAACCCTTAGCTCTGCCTTTCTCAGTTATCCCCAAGCTTTTTTAACAGGTTGTTTTAAAAATGTCATTTATTTGAAACAGGCAGTGAAATGCCCTACAGACTACTACTATTATATTCAGGTCTATTTATATTAATTGAATATTAAGCAGGATCATTTCTGGAGTTCATTAATCTTAGCCAAAGAATCTTCAGTAAGTGAGTCACTCAAGTGCTTCTATTATTAGGTGAGATGATATATTTATTTTTTCATTTTCACTTTAGAATGAAAATATTGAGTTCTAATAACCTTTCCAGGAGATAAGTCCATGTATTGGCCAAACTGCCAAAATATCCACCTCATTTGGTGAAAACAGAAATGAAGGTGTTATGTATTAATTCTTCCCTTTTTTCAAATGATATCCATCTTGGTAGAATAATGCCAGTGGATGAGAAGAGGTAGAGGATGTGTCAGGAAGAGTGAAGAACAGATTCATGTTAAGATTATCAAATGGGTGATGAAGGATATCCAAGTATCTCTGGACTTCAGTGAATGACTAACCTGATAGATATAAAGGTTACGATGCGATTAATTCTTGTGATCCCAAAGTTATAGCGACAAGGCTGTGAGCACAGAAGAAAGGATGTGCTTGATGGTTTACCAGGTTTAGAAAGAATTTGGGGATTCCCATTTCTGTTCTTTTCCTGAAATCTAGACGGGGATCTTCTCTGAGAATTCAGGCATTCATTTGACCTCTGTTCCTTGTCGCTTCCAGGAAATACACAAACTTCTGGTATGGATCCACTCCACATGTGTACATATTTGATCCCCATTAAAGAGAAAGATTGTGAATATCATATACACAAAATAATCCCATTCAACTGCACATGTTAATGGGAACACAGCTCTCATGCCTAAAGTTCTTGTCCTAGTGGCACCAGGAATGTTATCGTCCAGTTTGTGATGGATTTTGCCTGACACTTGTCCTTGGCAAAGCTTAAACTTGATTCAGAATGGCAGAATGTATGTTTTTGCTGCAGCCTGTAACTTTTACATCATGTCCAGTACTCCTTGAGTTCTTATTGTTTGTCACTTACTCATCTCAATTTGCCACTTTAGGAAAAATAAGAGCTTTTGGTTCAACTATTGTTTCAACCATTTTTATCACTGCCATCACAATCATATTTTGGAGTAAGCATCTGTGCATAAATGATATATTATTTAAAGGAGAATGATTTTTTAAACTTTTTGAAATTACTTTAACATGAGTGAATCAGTTTGGTTTTCTTCTTTAGACTAGCTCTAGATTATATTGAGAGTATTGGGTTACTAGCCATGAAGCTAAAAATGAAAAGGAAAATAGAACAACTAAGAAAATTGTAATTGGACCTTTTTGATGGGTAGTTAACATTTCAAAATTTATTTAGAAGTTCTAATTAATTGTCTGTTAGCTTAAGAGGTGAGATAGGGATATTCATGGTGTATATTTCCTCCAATACAGGTATTATTTTACTAAACTCAGATTAACATAAGAGCCAAATTGGCTGTTCTCTGGAAGCTAACCACCTCTGGTGATAATGTGTCTGATTATTTGAAATAGAGTAGATTCTGCTCATAATGTTTATCTTCATAAATCCACTCCTACAGATTGTACTCACTCTAAACTTGTGCTATTGATAAGTTCTAACTTTTGACATAATGTGACAGAGCCAATTGTTAACCACAACATTATTTATGGAGACTGACTAAGCCTTTCAAATTTCCTCATTTTATCCTGCTAATTTAAGTTTTGCTATGCTGGATCAATTTTCCTATTTTGTCCACAGTAACCAAGAAAATCAGAGTGCTGGAGCCACATACCTCGTCTCGGTTCTCTCAGAATACCTGGACCTCCAGGTGTCCCTCTTCCTGATTTTCCTGACCATCTATACAGTCACTGTGGTGGGGAACCTCACATGATTGTCGCCATCAGAATTAATCCTAAACTCCACACCCCTATGTACTGTTTCCTCAGCCAATTGTCCTTTCTTGATTACTATTACTCCACGTTAGTTACACCCAAACTCTTAGAAAACTTGGTTGTGGAAGACAAAGCCATCTCTTTCACAGTGTGCATCATGCAGTTCTTCTTTGAATGCCTATGTGTAGTGATGGAAACATTCATGTTGACAGTGACGGCATATGACCGGTTTCTGGGGTTTGTAACCCTCTGCTCTACACAATTGTAAAGTCCCAGAAGTTGTGTTGCTTGTTGGTCGCTTTCTCATACTCTTGGGGCATAGTGTGTTCTATAATACTTACCCACTTTCTATTGGAATTATCTTTTAGAAGAAATAGTATCATAAATAATGTTGTCTGTGAGCATGCGGCCATTGTCGCTGTGTCTTGTTCTGACTCCTACATTAGCCAGATGATGATTTTAGTGTCAGCTACATTCAATGAAGTCAGCAGCCTGATGATCATTTTACTTTCTATGTTTTCATTTGTATCACTATTGTGAAGATGACCTCGACTAGCAGGCACTACAAAGCCTTTTCGACATGTGCCTCACACCTAACTGCCATTACCATCTTCCATGGAACCATCCTTTTTCTCTACTGTGTTCCTAACTCCAAAAGCTCATGGCTCATGGTCAAGGTGACTTCTGTCTTTTAAACAGTGGTCATCCCCTTGTTGAACCTTCTGATCTACAGCCTCAGGAACAAAGACGTGAAGGAGACCATCCAGAAATTAATCAATAAAAAATTATGCTATCATGAAATGTAAAGTTAGTAAAAATTTACTTATTCATTTTCAAGAGTAATGTGGAGAAATATCCAAGTCTTCTAGTAGTTTTAATTATTCAAATTCCAATGTCAAAAAGCAAAGCAATACATTTGTCTAATGAAACTATCAGTTGATTGATCTACTTAATATCCATTTAAAGTTTCGCTAATTATCTGTAAAGTCATAAGAAATTCTTACTTAAATGTCAGGGCATTTAAATTGCCTCTAGACTCAGACTTTTGTATATAAAGATTTCTGAGTTAGTACACATGACCATGTAGTTGCTCATGGAAAGATTCCATTTTTTTGAAGTCATTCAGAATGGGTTTATAGTGATATTCTAAAAAAATTATTTCTTGAAATGAATGAAGATGCTTCACAGTGAAATATAATAAACTAAGAGCTATTCAACACTTAGTCATTCAATAATACATTACAAAGAGCAAATATGGTTCTGTTAAATTTTATGTTAATATAAATTTTATTTACTCTCCATGTATTAAGATAACAAAAAGTGAAATTTAAAAACTGTACACTTCAGAAAGAGTTGTCTATAACTTGAATTTGTTATTTATGACAATCTTAGATTTTATATAATTTAGCTATTGATGCATAACAAAAACAAACATAAAATTTCAGTGCTTTGCTACAAGAGCATTTTAATATTTTAATTGTTGGACTAACTGGACAGCTCTCGTAATATCATCTGAAGCATCTGGGTCGCCTGATTTAATCAGGTTTTCACTGGTGAACTCACATCCAATCTATAAATCTACTTGCTCATTGGGCAGCAATTTAACATGATTGAAAAATTACTGCTTGAAATTTGATAGGTGTTGTGTTGAATCTGTAGATCTACATATATATATAACAATATATGTATATATATAGATAGATATAACAAATAACATTTATGTAAACAAATGCACATATATGCCTATGTATTTATATATCATTTTACAAATATTGGTATGTATTGTGAAAAATTTGATTTTTACCCACAATAAAAAAAAATAAATATAAATAAAACATAATACAAAACTACAATGGTCAAAACTGCATGGTCTGGAAAGACATACCAACCAATGGAACCGATTTGAGAGTTCTAATATACACGCTCGCATATACAGTCATTTGATATTTGACAAGGCCACCAAGCACACTCAACTGGGAGAGAATGGCCTCTTCAACAAATGGTGCTTGGAGAACTGGAGATATATATCCAAAAGAATGAGAGAGGAACACCATCTCACCTTTTATAGAAAAATCAACTCAAGATGGATCAAAGATCTAAACATAACAGCAAACATGATAAAGACCTTGGAAGATAATGTACAGAAGCATATACAGGACCTTGTAATAGGTAATTATTTCATGAACTTCACACCCAAAACATGAGCAACAAAAGAAAAAATAGATAAATGGGATCTCCTCAAAATTAAAAACTTTTGCAAAAGGACATTATCAAGAAAGTAAAAAGGCAGCCCACCCAATGGGAGAAAATATTTGACAACCATATATCTGATAGGAGCCTAATATCCAGCACCTCACAAACAAAAAGACACAGAACCCATTTAAAAAATGGGTAAGCAACCTGAAAAGACACTTCTCCAAGGAAGAAATATAAATGGCTAAAAAGCACATGAAAAGATGCTCAATATCACTAGCTATTACGGATATGCAAATCAAAACTACAATGAAATACCATCTTATACCCATTAGACTGGCAGCTATTTAAAAAACAGCAGACTGTAAGTGTTGGAGAGGTTGTGGGTTAATGGGAACCCTCATCCACCTCTGGTGGGAATATAGAATGATCAAGTCATTTTTCAGGACAGTTTGGTGGTTCCTCAAAAAACTAACTATAAAACTAGTTGGATTGAATGGTGCAGGTTTCACAGGTGGGTATTGGGAAGGGTGGGTTGGAAGGTCCAGGGTTCTGGGGGGAGGGTTGGGAGAGGGACCCGGTGCATACTGGTGATTTGTGGGCATGTGGTTAAAAGTACAAAGTTGGGAATGCTTTTATGGCAATATGACAAGTAAGGGTTAATGGTTTAGGGTGTTGGATGGAGGGACATTCAGAACAGGGCACACTAGGAGCAGGCTTCTAAGGATTGTATGAGTGATCATTCTGTCATAAAGTGTTGTATCAGTGGGTGGAAACCCACATAATGAGTGGGAATGAGTTGAACTCCCATCCTTGGAAGGAACAATTTGTTCACAAATAGAAAGGTGGGTGTATCTTAAGAGAATGGGCTCTTCCTAATAAGGAAGGACAAACCAGTGTGTCAAGACCTCAGTGTTGTTGCATGTAACTATGAACCTTGTCATCCAGGGTGTTGCCGTGGGCCCTCAGGGGAGGGGGAGAGGGGAATAGAAGTGAAACATAGTAAGACAGGGGAATAAATGCAAGAAATTGCCACTGGATAGACAGGACACCAGATGTCACTGTGATGAAAGGCAAAATGTCAAAAATATTTTTTAAATATTTTTCATTATTTTTTAAATATCCCAATGTTTTAATTTTATTTTCTGTTTTTTTTAAAAATTTTATGCATTTTCATTCTTATATTTAAACTTATTATTTTTTCATTTTCTATTATTTTTATTTGGCTTTTTTTAATGGTTTCATTTTTGAAGAAGCTTTGGATCACAGAAAGGTTACAATGGGGACAGGGGAGGATCATTTGTGTGGAATGTCAGTGATGGGGGAAATAGGGGAAAAAGTTCACCTGCGCATAAATACAAGGTATGTAAAAATATTCAAATGTTCACAGGGTATTGTCACAGTGGTTGAAGACTCACAAAATGACTGAGAGAATATTGAACTCCCATCCTGGAGAGCTCTGCTACATTCTCTAATGGAACAGCAACAGTTACTAAAGTGCAGGGGCTATGACTGGTGAAGGAGGATGATCCACCTAGGGCCCTTGATATTGAAGACTCTTCTCATGAGCATTTGCTCTTGAAATTGAAACTAAACCTATTGTTGTGGGGTACCTAAGGGTTGCCTCCTGAAAGCCTCCTTGTTGCTCAAATGTGGCCTTTTTCTAAGTCAAACAGCATATAGATGCATTACCTTTCCCCCAGCTTGGGACATTACTCTCAGGGATTAGCCTACCTGGCACTGAGGGATAACTACCAAGCACCAACTAGCAATGAAACTGGAAAAAGACATCAAATAAAAGAGGGAAAAGTAAAAACAAATGAGTTTATTTGGCTAAGAGGCTTCAAAGTGATTTGGAAGGTCATCCCAGATGTATCACTTATGCACATTTCAGCAGGATCTCATAGACTGCCAAAGTGGACACTGTTCCAAATAGTGGGGCTCCTGAGGAATCTGGGGACACCAGGTCCTATGGTCAGGGCAGATAGTTCTGGAGTTTGGTGCCTTGCCAGTGGTCACTACTCTGGGGTTTGTGTTCCTGAGAGTGACAGTGTTGGACTCAATTATGTCTTTCCTACACATGACTCATCTTTCCCTTCTATTTAAACCTATACTTGATGCTGGAGTTTGTAGGTGTACATCCAGGAGAGTTAAGTCTTTGTGCTGGACATGTGCCCACTGGTCCCAGAACCTCAGCCCAGTTGCAACACATACTCTACAGCTCATTGGACTCACCCATGACAACTAACAAGATGAAGATGGAAAACGACCATACCAAGGAACAGAGAGAGTCTGAACTGCAGGCAAGATAGTCCCATCCATCTTCCCCATGAGATATAATCCCCCTCTCAATTAGAGGTGGAGTGGACATCATCATCCCAGAATCCTCAGGATGGGGGTAAGAACTACGGACTAGAGTGGACTTACTGGTATTCTACTATAGACATCTTGTGATTCTAGCAATGGAAGAAATTACAACTTTGATGTGGAGCCAGTGGCCACTGGAATCTCTGGGACCAGGGAGAGGGAAAAACAGTTGTAATGCGGGGCTTTTGGGGGACTTGGGTATCATTCTGAATGGCACTGCAATGACATATATAGACCATTTTATAACATCACATAACATGCAGTACTTTGGGAGAGAGGGTGTAGACTACAATGTGAAGTATGGTACATGCTTAATGGCAATGCCCCAAGATGCATTTATTAATTGCAATTAATGTGCCACATTAATGAAGGATGCTTATGTGGGAGGATGTGAAAGGTGTGGGTATTGGGGCATATGAGAATCCATATATTTTTTTGTGTATCATTTATGTAATCAAAGTATCTCTTAATTTTTTTTTTTAAATCAATTGCCCAGACTTCCAGAATGGGTGGGTGAGCAGTTCAGACATGATGAAACTGAACAAAATTGTCAAATGCAATGACAAAGAATCTTGAAATTGACCAAAAATTGTGACTTATGAAAATGAAGTCAACTTCATTAAGAATACTGATGATCAGTTGCGTTTTAGCCGGAGTATTATGCCATCTGCTACTCAGCTCCATGGAGAAGACCTATCACAGTACGAGCTATGAGAACTCCCATGTATCCTATATCTGTTGCAGGAAACTCACTTTATTTTTAGCAAAGCATGGCAAATTTCCTGCCTAAGGACATTGTCAAATATATTAATAGTCTCAGTGGCAAATCATAAGGGAAGACCACTATTAAAACTAGCCTAGAGTCCCTATGATGTTTGGAAGATACCAGACAGAAACTTAATGGGCAGTTCTGTGCAATGAGAAAGTAAAATAGGGCATTGACAAGCTCCATCTCACCCCTAGTTTCTGAAGCGCTCTGCACATGTACAAGGATGCATACACACTCAGGAGGTACCAAGGAACGTACCAATAAATTACTCGTCTGTGGTTGAATGTAAACTTCTTAATACAGAAAGTAAAATTCAGAAAATGGTACATTGAATGCCTTCCTCAAGTCACATAGAAACATCACAAATGGTAGAATTCTTACTGGCTTCAAGGTTTTTAAACACATCTGGCCAATCGGTGGCTGATCAGTAAGCTATGCTGATCCAAGGGCAATCTTTAGTAAGACTTTAGAAAATAAAACAAAACAACTGGGCAGAGACATAAATGGCTCCACACAATAAAGGAATTTGACTACACAGAATTAGTCTGTGCAAGTCACTAAACAAACCTAGAAATAGCAACAACAACTAAGTATAAAGGCAAGTAAAATTCAGAGTTGCCACAATATATTATGTAAAATGTTCTTATCTAACCCAAAATTTTGAGGCATGCAACAACTCAAGATAGTGAGACATATATACTGATAAACAATGAAAGCAACAAAACAAAATCAAGGCCTTATAATCTGTGTCTGAGATATGCTAGCTGTTGGACTTAGAAGATAAATACTTCTTAACAGCCACTCTTTGAAATATTACCAAAGAACTAAAGGGAGCCCTGTTTAAAGAATTTTAAGAAAGAATGACTATAATGACTCATCAAATAGACAAGATATATGTATCTATATATAGATATATATCTATAGATGCATATATGAAAATTATTTTAAAACAGGCAAGTGGAAATTCTAGATATAAAAAATACAATAACAAATGAAATTTTCACTATAGTTGTTCAACAGCAGATTTGAGCATGCATAAGAAAGAACTAGCAAACTTAAATAAATCCATAATGATGATATGATCTTAAAATACAAAGAAACAATAATTAAAAATAAAATTCAACAGTATCAAAAACCAGTGGAATATCTTAAAGCTCACCAAAATACATGTATTGAGAATCGCAGAAAAAAGAAGAGAAAGAGATATAAAATATATTTGAAGAAAAATAATCACCAAAAATGTCCTATATTTTATTTAAAAACATGAAGCTACACATAACACGAAATTACACATAGACCCATTATATTTAACTGTTGTTTTCTGAAGATAAATATAAAAATATTCAAAGCAACAAGAAAAAATTGACTAACTTCTTGTCAGAAACAATGGAGGCCAAATGCAATAGGATAATATATTCAATTACTGATAAAGGAAAAAATGTCTGTCAAAAAAGTGTTCTATATTCAATAATACTATCATTCAAAATGGAAGGTATAATAAAGACATATTAGACCAACAATTCTTGAGACTTTTGCTAGAAATTCTATATGAGGAGAAATATTAGAGAAAATCCCTCATTAAAAAAGGGTGATACCAGAAAATAAATCAAATTTACATGAAAATACTACAGCCCTGGTAAATGTAAGTACATAGGTAATCATAAAATAAATTAAAAGACGTATTTTTTCACTTTTAAAGGATTTAAAGCCAAATGTTAAAAAAAATTACTTAAAAACAATAATTGAAATCTCTATTTTTGTGCTCATCATGACCAATCTTACAGAAATAAAAGAAAACTATGAAGGAATGGCATGAACAATTTTATAACAACTGTTTAGCCAGCTTAGAAAAATAAACAACTTTCTATGCATATCAGAATTACTCAAGGAGATGCACAAAATTAAATATCTTTATATACCTATAACTAGTAAGGTAATTGAATTAGTTATTAAAATTATCCCCACATAAAAAAGATACCAAAGTCTGGAAGACTTCAATAGTGTATTCTACCATATCTTTGAAAAGAAATAGTAACAATCCACAAACTCTTCCAAAACAAAATAGAGGACTGGTAAAAAAACATCACAAGCCATTCTATGGGACCAGTGTTTGTCTGAAACAAAATCTAGACAAGGTATGACAAGAAGAGAAAAAACAGTTCATTATCCCTGGTGAATATAAACAAAAACTCAATGAAAATATTATGATGCAAACAGAACTTATATGAAAAGGATTTATACACAATGGCTAATTGTACTTTATCCCAGTTGTACAAGTTTTATTTGACATATGAAAATCAATGTAATGATTATGTTTTGATTGATTCAAGGGGATTACCTATATTATTCCTCTATTTTTTTTCATATGTTTGAAATTTTACATGATTTAAAAGGGAAAATGCCACACTTCTGTAGCCCTTACAAATAAATTATTTAATTCTCTGGTAAGCCATTTTTGATTCTTCATTTATAATTCACAATTGTCTGATGTTCTCATTATTTTTTTATTTTTTAACATTTTTTCAATTTATTTTTAAAAGATAAAGTTACATAAAATATTACATAAAAAATATAAGGGATTCCCCTATGCCCCACTCCATATACCTTCCTCTTTTCCCCACATTAACAACTTCTTTCATTAGTGTGGTACAGTCATTACAATTGATGAAAACATTTTGGAGCATTGCCACTTAGCATGGATTATAGTTTACATTGTAGTTTACACTGTCTCCCATTCACTTCTGTAGGTCATGGCAGGATATATTATGGCCTGTATCAGTCATTGCAATGTCATTCAGGTCAATTCCAAGTCCTGTAAAGGCCCCTACATTGCACCTCTTCTTCCCTCTCCCTGGCTACAGCTCATCCAGTGATCACAGTCTCCACATTAGGGATATAATTTCTTCCATTGCTACAATTACAATAAGTGTATAGTAGAATATCATTAAGTCTACTCTGGCCCATATTTTATTCCCCAATCCTGAGGTTTCTGAGATGGTGATGCCCACTCTGCCTCTAATTGAGAGGGGGCTTTGATCCCATATATCTGGTGGATGGGGTTCACTTGCTTGGAGTTGTAGATTCTCTCATTTCCTTGGTGTGGTGGTTGTCCATCCTTACCTCTTTGTTAGTTGTCCTGGATGAGCCCAATGAACTGGGAGTAGGTGTAACAATTCCACTGAGGCTCAGGGCCCAGCAGGCACATGGACAGCCCCAAGATTAAAGTCTCTTGGATGTACACCTACAAACTCCATCACCATTTATAGGTTCAAATAAAAGGGACAGAAGAGGCATGTGTAGAGAAGTCACATCTGAGTCCAACTCTGCCACATTGGGGAGCACAAACTCCAAAGTAGGGCCCACTGGCAAGACACCAAACTCTGGAGCTCTCTGCCATCACTGTAGGACCTGTGTATCTCCATAGATTTCAGAAGCCCCACTCTTTGGGGTAGATACTATCTACCTAGGCCATCTATGAGATCCTCCTGAGACGTGCATAAGTGTTACCTCTCTGATGACCTCTTGACTCACTTTGAAGTCTTTTAGTCATAGCCATATAAATTGATTAGTCTTTACCTTTTCCCCCTTTTATTCAAAGTGTTTTTGCAGTTGTATCACCAGACAGTGTTTGGTTGTAATTCCTTGTTGCCAGGGAGGCTCATCCCCAGGAGTCATGTCCCTTGCTGGGGGGAACCTAAGGCATTTATATGCTGAATTTGGCTTAGAGAAAGACCACTTTTGAGCAATAAGGAGGCTCTCAGAAGGTAACTCTTAGGCATTCTACAACACCAGGCTAAGTCGTAAATTCAAGAGCAAAAGAATCATAAGCAAAGTCATCAATATCAAGAGCCCAACAATGGACTATTTTTCTTTGCTAGTCATTGCCCCTGTACTTGGGGGATTGTTGCACATTAGAAAATGTGACAGAGCTCCCCATGATGGGAATATAATAATCTTTCAGTTGTGTGATTGTCTATGCACTGGAGCAATGCCCCATGAACATTTGAACATATTTACATACCTTATATGTATGCCCGGGTGAACTTCCTCCCATGTATCCCCTATCAGTGACACCCACCCCACTGATACTCCCTGCCATAGTTTTAACCCTTATGTGAACCAAAACTTCTTCAAAAATGAAGCCAAGAATATCGCCAAATTCAATTAATAAGAAAATGAAATAATAATGATAGGTTTAAACATAAGAAATAAAATACATAATAATTTAGAGAAACTAAAACTAAAATAAAGTGAAAAATGGGGTATTTAAAAAATGAAAAATATTTTAAAAATTAAAGAAAATAAAATAAAATAATTTTTTTGACGTTTTGCCTTTCACTGTAATATCAGGTGTTCTGTATGTACAGAGGCATTTTCTTCCATTTCATCCCCACTGTCTTAACTTTTTTAAATATATTTTCTTCAAAGAAGTTTTAGGTCACAGTAAAGCTACACACAGAATATAGAGGACTCCCATATACCCAATATCCTCCCCCATTTCCCTCTTCCCTATTAATAATCTTTTCACATGTGGATGGTACATTTTTTACTACTGACGTATAAATATTGAAACATAGCTACCAACCATGATCAATGGTATACAGTATGATTTACATTTTAGATTTTACACTTTTATAATTCTTGATGACATTTAACATGGCCTATATCCATCATTGCAAGATCATGCAGAACATTTCCATTACCCCATAAATACCCCCTCTTCCATCTATCCTATTCCTCCCTCCCCCTCCCCTTGGGGCCAATGGTGGCCAACATGCTTCACTCCTTGAAGGACAATATTCAAAGACACTTGCAACATTGTTGAGGGTTGGACACATTAGTCTGTCCTCCCCTATTAGGAACTGCCCATGCTTTCAAAGACACCCTCCTCTCTATTTGAGAACATATCGGGCCTCCCCAGCATGGGAGTCAAACTCTTTCCTGTTCATTATGTGTGTGTCCTCCTACTGATACAGCAAACTATGATAAAATGATCACTCAAACATTTCCTAGAAGGCTGTCCCAGGTGGCCCCTCTCCCAAATCTCTGCCATTCAACACCCTAAGCCAGTAACCCTTCCTTGTCATGTTTCCATAAGAGTTTTCTCAACTTTGTAGTTTCATCACATACCCACCAATCCCCAGTGTTCAACAAGTCCCTCCCCCAACCCTCCCCCCAGATCCATGGACCATCCAAACCATCCTCCCCACCCTACCCCCTGTCAGGTTTGCACCACCCAACCCAATAGTATCCATACACACCTGTCATATCTCTTCACTGCAGAACTACTCTTGCCTACCTTATCATAGATTTTGCCTCTATGGGCATTGGCTCACAATCTTCTTCTCCCTCCTTATTTCCTGTAAATATATCTTCAAGACTTTAGCTTTCTGCAGAGGCTTGATATGCTTAATTCATATCAGAGAGTTCATGTAATATTCATTCTTCATTGCCTGGCTTGCTTCACTCAACATAAGGTCTTCAAGATTCATCCATATTTTCCCATGTGTTAGCACTGTATTCCTTCTTACAGCTGAGTAATATTCCATTGTATGTACATACCACATTTTGTTTATCCATTCATCTGTTGATGGGCATTTGGGTTGATTCCAACTTTTGGCAATAGTGAATAATGTCGCTATGAACATTGGTGTGCGTATACCTGTTCGTGACCTTGCTTTCAGTTCTTCTGGGTATATACTTAGCAATGGAATTGCTGGGTCATATGGAAGATCTATAGTTAGATTTATGAAGAACTGCCAAACTGTCCTCCACAATGGCTGGACCATTCTACATTCCCAACAGGAATGGATGAGGGTTCCCATTCCTCCACATCGTCTCCACCCCTTGTAGTCCTCTGTTTTAATAAAGGTCTCCAGTCTAATGGGTGTAAGATGGTATCTCCTTGTAGTTTTTGTGTTAAACAATTTATTGAAGTATATCATTCATATATGAACATACATAAACTATAAGTGTTCATTAAACATCGTGAACTTACAAAACAAACATGCATAATATCATACAGGGTTCCCACACATCACCCCACACACACACACAAACACCCTGCATTGTAGTGAAACATTTGTTAAAAAATCATGAAAGAATATTGTCAAAGTATTACTACTAACTATATTCTGTAGTTTCCTCACTTAAACATTTTATAAGGATTTATTTACTTAATTATTTATTTATTTACTTTTATCCATTTTTACCACCACCACCCCCTCCATTTTTGATGTTTCTGTGTCATTCACTGGGTGACTCTGTGACCATTTCCTGCCATCTCTTCTCATCCTTTTTGTGTATTTGTATCTTCTCTTTTATTTTCTTTGTTAATCTAGCTAAGGGTTTGTCAATTTTATTGATATTCTCATAGAACTAGCTTTTGGTTTTATTTTTTCTAGCAATTTCTTGTTTTCGATTTCATTTAGATTTACTCTAATCTTTTTTATTTCCTTTTTTTCTACTTCCTTGGGGTTAGTTTGTTGTTCTTTTTCTCTTTCTTCCAAGTGTGCAGTTAAGTCTTCAACTTTAGTTCTTTCTTCTTTTTTGATATTTGCATTTAAGCTATGAATTTCCCCCTCAGTACAGCTTTGGCTGCATCCCATAGGTTTTGAAATGTTGTGTTTTCCTTTTCATTCATTTCAAGATAGCTACCGATTTCTTTGAGATTTCTTCCTTGACCCACTGTTTGTCTAAGAATGTGTTGCTTAACTTCCATATCTTTGTGCCTATTCTGCTTCTCTGGCTCTTACTGATTTCCAGCTTCTTTCTGTTGTGGTCAGAGAAATTACTTTGTGTAATTTCAATCTTTCTGAATTCATTGGGAATTTTTCTGGGGCCTACCATGTGATTTAAATTGGAGAATGATCCATGTGCACTCAAGAAGAATGGATATCCCATATATTTGGGTGTAGTGTTCTCTATGTGATTATTAGACCCAGATCCTCTAATGCATTATTCAGTGTTTTTGTTTCTGTATTAATTCTATGTTGAGAAGTGTTGTCTAAACATGATAATGGTATATTAATGTCCCCTACTATAATTGCAGAGGCATCTTTTTCTCTGCTTATTTTTCCAATGTTTGCCTCATGTATTTTGAGGTGTCCTGGTTAGGTGAATAAATGTTTATGATAGTTCTTTGTTCTTTAAAGATTAACCCTTTTACTAATATATAGTGTCCATCTTCATCTCTAACAATCATTTTGTATTTAAAATCTATTTTTTCTGATATTAGTATAGCTACTCCTGCCCTTTTTTGGTTATTGTTTGCTTGTAAAATTGATTTGTAGCCATTCAATTTCAGCCTCCATGAATCCTGGGTCTAAGGTGACTTTCTTTTAGACAGCATATAGATGGGTCATATTTCCTTATCCATTCTACCATTCTGTGTCTCTTGACTGGTTAGTTTAATCCAATATCACTCAGTGTTATTATTCTCAAGGAATTACTTACATCAGTCATATTTTCTTTGGGTTTATGTTTCTCATATGTTATATTTATTTTCTTTTTGTCCTTTTAGCTGTTCTTACACTCTCCTCCAACTCTCTCCTGTTTTTTCTTTGCAACTTTCAGAACTCCCTTTAGTATTTCTTGAAGGTCATGTTTCTTATTGGTATACTCTCTTAATTTCTGTTTACCTGTGAATATTTTGAAGTCTTCATCATTTTTTCATGCCAGCTTTTCTGGATAGAGAATTCTTGGCTGCACTTTTTTTGTTCTTTTAGTACCTTCACTATGTCATACCACTGCCTTCTTGCCTCCATGGTTTCAAATGAGTAATCAGCACTTAAACCTATTGAGTTTCCCTTGTATGTGATGGTTCTCTTTTCTCTTGCAGCCTTTAGCATTTTCTCTTTGGCTTGGGCATTGGACAGTTTTACCAGGATATTTGTTGGAGTAGGCCTATTGAGACTTATACTGTTTGGGGTGTATTGCCCTTTCTGAACATGTACGTCATCTCCTTCAATAAGGTTGGTAAGTTTTCAGCCAATATTTCCTACTACAATCCTTGTGCCTTCTCTCCCTTTTCTCCTCCCTCTGGGATGCCTATAATGTGAATAATTGTATGTTGTGTGTTGTCATTCAAATCTCTATGTCCCTGCTTGATTTTTTCCATCTTTTTATCTATCTGTTCAATTTCAAATGTACTGTTATCCACATAACTAAATTTTCTTCTGCCTGTTCAAATCTTCTGTTATGTGCTTCCAGTGTCTTTTTTGATTTGTTGGATCATGCCATTCATCCCCATCATATCCAATATCATTCTATGTATGTGTACAATTTCTTCAGTATGTTTTGCCGGTGTCATCTAAAAATTCTTATTCTCTTCCTTTACTTCATTAAGTTGGTCCATGATATTTGTTTAGACAGCTTTGATTAGTTGTTCAATGTTCTCTATCTCTTCCTGGTTTTTATTTTGTTCATTGGAATGGACCATGTCTTCCTGTCTTTTAGTCATCTTTTTATGTTGATATGTTTATTCGGTTGATTAACTTATCTCTCTACTCTAAGGTTTTATTTAGCTGCTGTTTTTGTGTGTGTGTTAGATTTTCTTTTTCATACTTTTTTCTTCATGTTCTAATTCCTTGCTGTTTTCTATGTTCCCTTGAATGAAAAAGATTAGGGCAAGAGAAAATGAAAGAAGTAAGAAAAGAAAAAGGATAATTGTAATATTAATAGTACAAGGTAAAAGAGGGACTGTATAAAACCTAAGAAAATGAATATTTAACTCATGTAAGCAGTGTAGAGTAATAGGAACAAAAAGGTGGAGTACCTACAATGAAATGGAAAACAGAAAAAAGAAATACATATATAGTGAAATGGAAAGCCAGAATGATGAGGAGAGAAGGAAAGAGAAAAGAAAGAACAAAGGAATAAAAGTTAATAAAAGAAAGAAAACAGAATAGATAACATAAAATAGAAACCAGAAAAATTGAGGACTGAACAAAGAGATGTGAACTGTAAGAACAACAGAAAGCAGTAGATAGAAATATGAAGGAAGGAAAAGAGATTGCCTTGGTAGACAAAATTGGTATACACAGAAAAGGGGAAATCATGGAAGAGGAATCACAGCAAACAAGAAAGAAGGCAGCAGCACCTAATTTTAAAGAAAGGGAAAAAAAGGAGGGGTAGAAAGAGGAAAGAAAAACAGGAAAACAAAACAAACACACACACAAGCAAGCAATTAAACAAAATAAGGAAGATCGACATTCTCACTTAGACCCCTTTGGAGTTTCTCAGTCTGCCAATGTCATTAATCAATTACTCTGCAGATTCTCCCCACAGGTTTTTAAGCAGGTTTCAGCAAGTAAATGAAGATATTTTTTTTTAAAGTAAACTTTTTTTGTTTTTAGGAAAAATGAGGAACCCAAAAAAGTTGATACAAAAATAATGTCTATATTTTCCCTTTCCTAAAGTACCTGATGGATGTTTGTTATCCCAGTGGTCACTACTCTAAGAGGAGCTGGGAATTGAACTAGGGACTTTGTATATTCAAGGTGGAAACTCTTCAACTCAACTAAACTTCCTCCTTGGGTGAATTAGCTCTGCAGAAAGCTATCCAATCACTTTACCTCAGGCAGGTTTGTCTCTTTGCAGTTGGATATGTCCCTGCTGATTAGGAGTCTCTCTGTCACTGTCCCCTTTCTATTTTTATTGCTTTCTCTCACAGGGTAGTAGGATGCAAAAGCCTGTATGAGCAGATCCTCCCTCCCCTCCCCTGTCAGGTTGAGTACCCTTTTGAAATTCAAATGGAACCCTGGTGACTGAACTCACTGAAAAATGACTCTCAACTCTCTTCCAGACCACCCTCTCCCCCCAGGGAACCCTAAATAGTCTCTTGAATGCTTATAAAGTGCTGCCTGCCTCCCTTAGGGGAATTGAAATTTGGATACTTTTCAACATAGGACTAGTCAATTGCCGGACTCTGCCTTCTTCCATGCCAAGATTCTCTTTCCCAGGGTGGTTAGGTAAATCAGCCTGCATCAACAGATTTGCCTCTCCCTTTTTCCTGGTGCCACCTCAAGTCAGCTGGTATGTTACTCAAAGCTCAAAGGAGGTCCAAACAACACAACCCACAGAAAGGAAACCCCTCTCCACCCTTCACCAGAACCCTCCTGCTCTTGGAGAATGCTCCCTCCCAAAGAGTGACTGGCTGGAGTCAAGATTTGGGGTTCACGGTGGCTTTTCCTTGGGAGTGGGACTTAGCTGTCTTGTTGTTTCCAGCCTCTGGGGGAAGAAACTCATGGTTTTACCTTAAGCAATTTATGTCTTTGTCCAGCTTTTTCCATATATAATCCCTGAAGCTTCCAGCTCTATAGGTTCCCAAAAAAAGTTCACTGCAGCAGAATCCTGCTCTCACTCATCCATTTTTTGTGAGAGAGTTTGTGAATGCACATTTAAACTGATGCCATATTGACACTCCTCACCTGATGCATTCATTCTTATATTTCCTTTCATATGTTTTCAGAATTGTATAAATTCTACCAGTGCTGAACCATGTTGAATTTCTCTACGTGGGCCGTTTATAAATAAATAACAAGATAGGCAGCTTTGAGAGGTCAAGAGATTGCCTGTAACTCTTTTGGGTCTCCAATAAATTTGTCATCTATCATGACTGACTCTGAAAATTAATAATCTAATAAAGACATTTTTGAAGCACTAGAGAAAAACTAAGTATTAAGACACACTTAATTATTGCAGAAAGCTTAAAAGAAAAGAAAAAAAAACCTGGAAGATACCAAGCATCTGAAATAATGGTAGGGTATGACACCATTGAAAAGGAAAGTTATGGCCATTGATAATTTTGGTTGCTTTCCAAAATATTTCAAAGGCAAGTATAATGTGTGAGGTGAACTAAAATGTGACATAGGAGATGATAAATTCCCACAGGAAAGAAATAAATATTTTTCTACTTAAAGATCATTGTATGTCTTGAAAGAAAAATTATTTTAGAACGGGATTAGTCATTTTGCACCTCCTGAATTTCAAATGGTTTAAAACTTAATTTCAATAGATCATCACTTAAAATTCTCTGTATCAGAGAAAGAAATAATTTCATCCTTTTCCCTAAAGATGAGCATTATAATTTTTCAACTAAAATCTTAATTACAGTTTAAGTGGGTATTCTGTGATTATTGTATTTTAAGTACTAAAACTCAGAAAACCCAAATATTTGCAGAATATTTAGAAAATACACTAATTATTTGATGCTTCAATTACATTTCAAGCAGAAATTCCTGTTTCTTATCTGAAATTTAGTGAGATAAATGAGTGAATAGTATTTTG
The DNA here is from genome assembly GCA_029593785.1 of Cabassous unicinctus. NCBI lineage: Eukaryota > Metazoa > Chordata > Mammalia > Cingulata > Chlamyphoridae > Cabassous > Cabassous unicinctus. The sequence goes on along the minus strand of JAQZBX010013149.1, from coordinate 5,698 downwards.
AAATGTGCTATTTTGAAATGTATTATTAGTTATAATAAAATGATTAAAATTATTGGGACAGTTTTGAAAATTTTTTCTAAGATAAAAATTACTGATAAAGGCATTAGATGGATGTTTTTCTTTGTACCCTTTCATCATTGAAAGAAATCACCATTTTTAAAGGGACACATTTTCTGAAAAATATCCTGAAACTCCTGAGAAATTTAATTTTAAAATATTTAATTTTTGACATTATACTTTTTTATTAAAAATTAGAGCAAATTTACTAACGTGACTGATTAACATTGCCTTCCACCAAGTGGATTTAGAGATATAAGTTTATTTGCTAAATAAAATAAAGTAATTTTACTACGTTCCTGAGGAAAATAAAGGTAATAAAAGAGCTTCACTTAAAGGAACAAAAATATCAGGGCTTCATTCACCCTTCACTTTAAAGGATTTCTGAGAAAGAGAACTGTGAATATTGTTCCTTTCAGTATAGTGAAGCTACAATTATTTGCTCTTCTCTATGTATTAAGAAATGGCAAATACATACATACAATCAAAATATTCAGGATAAAAATCTCATTCCAATGTTAGATACCGGTTTAGTGGATTTAAAGCATTGGAAACCATTCATCCTTTACTTAACACTGTAGTAGGTATTTTGTTTTTATGAAAATATGTAGAAGAATTCTTAGGTTGTGCTCTTTCCTCCCTTCTATTTCCTTCCTTCCCTCCTTCCTACCCTCCTTCCCTCCTTCCCTCTTTCCCATCTTTCTTTCAGGCTTGCTTGAATTTCATTCCATGAACTTTTTCCTTTGCTGTAAGCTTAATTGCCTAATTGTTGTTTGAGTTTTAAAAATATGAGCAGGTTTATAGCAGATATAGTGTAAGATACCACCATCTCTGAAAAGCAGAGCATCATAGTTTCCTTGGAGACTTCTTAGTAATAAAATATGAAATGATTCATAGTCACTCAATATGAAACATATAACATGATTAGAATAAAATTTATAATCTAAGTGTACACTAATTTTATTTAACCCAGTTTCTTTCAAGTTTTCTGAGTAATAAAATGTTGCGGAAAAATTTACAAACTCAACACAATGTCTGAACAATAAATAATATATTTTAATATTCTAAATATTATAATTAATTGTTCATGTGTAGCTAATTGGAAGAAACTGAATAAATTCCAAAGTGAGAGAGTAAATAGATTATAATGTTTGCAAAAACTTTTCAGTAATATTAAAGATGGAAATTAGAAATATTTAATGATTCTGGTCCTGCTTTCCTAAAGGGTTTACCACACATTATCTCATTAATATTCACATTGTGTATGGGAATTTTTTTTTTTCTTTGAGGTACCAGGGATTGAATCTGTGACTTCATACATGCAAAGCAGGTGCTCAACCACTGAGCTACACAGACTCTGTGGGAAATTTTTAAAAGTGATTATTATTACTTCTTATTCACAATTTGCCCCAAGTCCCATAGCACATTATTACCTGTCAGTTTTAGATTATTAGTTTCTAATTGGTGTCCAATTATTTTTAAAATTTTACTTTTTCTTTTTTTTCCCCAAAATTACTCACCTGTTGGAGCATTGGAGAATAACAAAAAGGGTGACCTCTATGTCATTGAGACATAGAGGCAAATATATAACCCAATAATAAGGATACCATATCCTCACACTGAGAGTTGAAAGGGCATCTAGTACATGCTAGAAAAAAATGGGAATTGTTAGGCCTTCATTAATGGAACATTTCTTGAGTACCTGGTATTCATTAGATAATCAAGTAAGAAACAGTACAAGCGTTTGCTTCTCTAATCCCTTGGTGTTACTTGTTGTAGCAAAGTAACTGGATTTTTATTCAGAGAGGCCTGAATCATTTACTTGTTGTGTGATCCAGGTTGATTAATAGAACATATTTGAAACTAAGGTTCATTATGGTGAAAGAATTGCCTCACAACACCACTGTGAGGATTAAGTAAGACAATTTCTGTGAATACTTCTAATAGAGTGTTGAAGTTGTTGCAGGTGATCATAAAGTTCCAAGTTTTACCATAGTCATTAATATTTTGCAAGCTCTTGCCTAGATTTCAAATCGTTGTTTTCTGTCATCCTCTGTGTGAACCTATGTTCAAGAGGCTGCAACCAACTTTAAAGTTTAAATACCATATTCAGACACTGGAATTTGTGGGGATGTCCTGTTTCAGTATATTAAGTGTCTTATAATGGAGACTACCATTTTGAACAAATTTCAAATATTCAAGAACTTATGGAGATTCACTGTAGGTTGTTGGTATCAAAATTACAGAAAGAGTTGTAAGATACACTTCAGGAGCTAATTATTGTGAAATAAAGGGAGAGAAAGAGTGAGAGAGAGTGATCGAGAGAGAGAGTAAATTTTGCAAATAAACTGTTCCTACATTAACAGCGCACAGTAAATAACATTAAAAGTGCTTTTGGAAGTCAGGAGAGCTCAGGAAAGACTTGGATCATCTGGAAGATCTTGAATTAGAAACTGGGACTTATGTGCAACTCATAGAGCACTTTTGTAAATGAGGGAAGACATGCCAAGCAAAATATATAAAAGCAGATTTGAAAGGACAGCTTGGATTTGATTCAGATTCTGCTTGGACCACAAACTGTTTTAATTTTCTCCTCCTTTCACTCTATTCATGATTAAACAATTGGCAATTGATATCAGGAATTAACATCCAAATGCATCGTCAATATTAAAAACTTCATAAATGTCTTTTCTCTCCTCTGTTGTTCAATTATTTATGATTTCCTCCAATTAAAATAGAAATGAGGAGAACGGATATGGCTCAAATTGTTGGGTGTCTGTCTTCCATATGGAGGGACCTGAGTTTGATCCCAGGACCCCTGGTAAAAATTTAAAAAAGAAAAATATGGAAGGTATGAAGGCTATCAGTTCCCACGAATGGGTGCACCATCAGTCCCCATGAGCAGGCGTGCCATCAGACCTGTCAAGCCACGCAGCAAATGATGACATAACAGGAGAGTGACACAAGGTAGACCCAAGATGATGAGATGTGACAAAAAAAACAGAAACTAAGGTGGTGCAGGCAGTATGACACCTCTCTCCCACATCAGAAGTTCTGAGGATCAATTCCTGGTGAAGACAGAAAGAGAAGGATGAGAAGAAAGGGCTGGAAACAGACACAGAGAATTGCCCAGTGAATGGACACAAAAACGGCAAAAATGGGGGAACGGTAAAAATGAATAAAGTAAATAAATAAATATAAATAAAATAAAATAAAAATCACTACAATAAATATTATAATGCAACAATTAACAGAGATCCTCCAGCATGATCAATATTCTATTTTATTCATTGAACATGTTTTTAAGGTAGCTTTTAAAAATCGTTCAGGGAACAAATAAAAATAAGGATAAATACAATTATTTACAGAGAAATAACATAAAAATGGAGAATTAGGGGAAAATAACTTCCAACAAAAATTGTCAATGTATTTGCAAAAATTTCTATTTTAAATATTTAGTTTTATCAATGTAATTATAACCCAATTCTGATAGTCTTATTATCAAGGCCAAATAACAATATACAAAATTACATAGCTCTATACAAATAGGAAGAAAATATAATCATCCTTTATCATACATAATTCAGGATAGGAATATATTTTTATGGATGATTTTCAGTGAAAGAATGACATCTTTAGCCACAGTTTGAAATCATACTTAGATGTTTTTATAGAAACTGCCTTTAGTGACTTTGTGGGTTTTGGAAGTATGTTGAAATTATTTTATAGTTTAGAGAACTTCAACCCAAGAACATAAAATGACTTTTATATATTCACTTTATTGTTTTCACAAATGTTCCATAGAGACCAAAGAGCAGAAGGCAATTTCTCTTCAGTGGTGGGATTTGTTCTCCTGGGATTTTCTGACTGTCCAAACCTTCAGGTGTTCTTATTTGGAATTTTTTTTTCACATCTACACATTTATCATGGTAGGAAATGGTCTTGTCATGATAATTACAAGGGTAGAGTCTGCACTTCAGACCCCTATATATTTTTTCCTGGCAAATTTTTCTTCATTGGAAATCTTTTATGTGTCAGTCACTGTTCCCAGGATCCTGGTGAACCTTTGGACTCAGGATAGAAGCATTTCTTTGCTCAGTTGTGCCACACAAATATGCTTCTTCCTCATTCTGTGAGCCACTGGCTACTTCCTCCTGGCTGTGATGTCCTATAACTGCTACATGGCCATATGTAACCCTCTGCATTATCCTCCAGTCATGAACCAAAAGACGTATATCCAGCTGGCAGTTGGCTCCTGGATCAGTGGAATTCCAATACAGATAAGGCAATCATATGGGGTCTTCTCATTGCCTTTCTGTGGTTTTAACCAAATCAACCACTTCTTCCGTGAAATTCCCTCATTGCTCAAGTTGGCCTGTGGTGACACTTCACTTAATGAAAGATGTCTGTCTAGTTACCATATTATTTGCCATGATTTCTTTCTCATTGATACTTGGCTCATATATCAAAATCATCTCCACCATCTTAACATTGCCATTGACCAAAATTCAGTTAAAAGCTTTCTCCACCTGTTCTTCCCACCTCATGTTTGTGGTTTTATTCTTGGGTCTTGGTGTCATCACTTATTTGAGCCCCAAATCAAATCATTTTTTCAGAAACTGACAAAATATTCTCTCTTTTCTACACCTTTGTGACTCCACTGCTTATTCACATCATATACAGCCTTTGGAATAAGGATGTGATTACAGCACTGAAAAAAATGTTACGCAAGAAAACAGAGAGAAGATCTTAATAATCAATTTTTAAATAAATTTCCCTCATGTTATCACAGAAATAAATTTCCATGTTCTGATAGTATACTAATAAAAATTTTATTATGAATTTTATGTTCCTGATTTGAAGTAAGTTGTGACTGCATCTTTAAAAAGCAAATCAATTGGTTTTCAAAAGCTCAGTTCAATAGGATAATTCTTCCTTTTACACTTCAAATTATAAATTTATCTATTTTTCAAAAGTTTTCACTCTTACAATACTCCTAGAGTTTTAATTAACAATTTGTCAATTAAATAGTGCTTACCTTTGTGATTGGCCAAATATTTAGAGATGTTTTGCCTGTATTCACATTTGTATCTAAAAAATTGTAATTTATTCATTGTAGGTATACACTAATTTCTTTGAGGAGGTGTGCAGAGGACTAAATAATAAACTGTAAGTTATATCATAAAGCATAATGTTAAAACAGAATAAAGACTTTTAATTGATCATGATTTCTTCAGTATGAATTAAGAAAATGTCTTCATGTTTATCCAGAGGGAGATGAAAATCTGGTTTTACTTCCTTCTTCTTTCTGGAATGTATGACAATTGAATATCAAATATCTGACCTGACTCCATAATCCAGTTTCAGTATATTTCATCATTCTCTTTAATAATTCAGTGATGCATTTCCAACTCTTTAGAATTCTTGATTGCTCAAAGTTGCAGTGCAAAAATGTGAATTAATATTCACACCTAATTTAAGAACAAATCGAGGCTGAGAAGGGTTAAATAAAAAGTTAATACAGAGATTGACACTAAATTAACTAATACCACAAGTAAAAATTGATACAATTTGAAGATGCCTTACACCATCTACCTACAAATTATATTTAAAGTAGTATAACTTGTATCTAATTTTGCCT